>JABEXW010000406.1:0-40646 GCA_013266185.1 Fusarium sarcochroum | reverse complement strand
TTATTCTTCTTCTTCCCTTTTGTTATTCTCTTCTTCTTCTTCTTCTTCTTCTTCTTCTTCTTCTTCTTCTTCTTCTTCTTCTTCTTCTTCTTCTTCTTCTTCTTCAACGATAGCAACTTTTTGATAATCATGAGACCTGGAGATTTTGTGAATGTTCGCTGGCTCACTTTCGATATTGAACTGGGCCTTGGAGGTTCTATTATAGGCCAATGATTTTACAACGCTTATAGTTTATCAAGCCACTTTTGCCCACTTATAACCCCGGACTCTATCAGAAATCAGAATCAAGAGTCATGAGGTAGCAGGGGTACTTTATCAAAGATACCCTGTCTTCTCGTTTCTTAGACTGAGATGCTGGTTCCGGGATTAATACCTAGAAATCATGCGTAAGACGACACAGCCACTTGTCGTGACTTTTTCGCCGCCTCTTGGCCAACACAAAGGATCCGCAAGCAAGAACTCGCGTAGCTAGGAACAGAGGGGCAATAAATAAACCGTGTTGCCCCAGAGTTTACGCATCCACAATTCTCGCAGTCATGCCTTCTTCCAACATGACGCCGTCTTCAACGGCAGCAACAGAAACAGACACGAGCCGTGCCGCTCTTACTACGCCATACGAATTACCAAGTAGCTGTCAATCCAACTGGAAACGTACAAGTGTGGCTTGGACTCAAGATGGAACCTCCGCGGTCCCTGTTCTAGTCTTAGATCCCAATTCATCGTGTTACCTTCTGGCTGGAGCGGTAGCCAGTTCAGCTTCAGCCCGGCACTTTGCCCTACCGGATGGGTATGCCAGGATATAGCCCAGGAAACGATCTCCTCTGAACTAGTTCCCACTGCTTTTCGCTGCAACAGGTTCATCACTTTTATTCTCATTTCTCTAGCCTTATTGGGAGACTGACCAGCTACTCTACCTTGGTGGTTACGCATTTAACTATTTTACTAAGGGATAAGATTTGTTGCTGCAGCTTCAAACCTTGATTTTTAGTAAATATATGTACAGAAGGCTATTATGCTCGAGACTTGAAAAAACATACTCTTTACGAAGGTTAAACGCAGGCCTTTATACTTTATTTAATACTAATGCAGTAATTAAGTAGAAAGCTAGTAAAGTATATAAAAGTGTTATAGCTAGTTTTTCTTTCTTTAAGTATATTTCTCGTGCTTAAAACAGAGCTCTTCCTGTTTATACAGCTCCCATTTCTTCAAATTTGTTAAGATTTGAGGACTCACTATAAGTGTCTCAGATGCATACTTTTACATCTATTGATATAACTAGAGGAGCAGCCACACTAAGAGACATATAGCAGAGATATTTAAAGCAATATAAGGCTGTTTTTAATCTCAAGTAAGAGCTTGTTTTTACAGGCTTTGTTCTTAGGCAGGTTACTATTAACCTTTGTAGGTAGGTATCTTACCGACAGCTCAGGCCTCAAGAAAGAGAAGTTTTTAACCAGTCTTAATAGGTGGCGTATTAAGAAATAGTTAGAGAGGCCAATTAAACTTAGCCCGCAAAGCATTCTCAATTGAGAAATAGCCGGCGTTCTAGGGGTAAATAAGTGGCTACGGTAGTTCGGCGCTAAACATCGCCATGGGGGCTGTTTGTGGTTTCTGGCTGTTCTAAATACGGCACGTGGCACTAGTGAAACGGCCTAATGCACGGCAAGGCACAATTGTTTGATGAGCTGAAAACGAAAATTGCCCCTTCACATTGAAAGGTACGAGCCATCTACTTTATGCCGAATGGCTTTGACCTTCCATGCTTGCCTGGACCGCTAGTTAGCTTACCTGTCCTCTTGGAAAGACAGGCCGGTAAGAAACAGTAGTAAAGGCAGCTTTGATTCGCGCATGCTCAGCCCTGAAGCAAGCAAGGAGTTGCCCGCCTGAGCGTGAAAGTCTGGGGGTGGGGCGGTTTGATGAGGGCATTCAGCCTTTCGTGCAAGGGGCAAGTCGGTGAAGTAAGCCACGGATCAGGTTCCCTGTCGATCTCTGGCCGCTAGTCATAGTTCTGAAGCAAGCTGAAAAGATATAATGCCGTCAGGCTCCTTCTACCGGTTCCTGATTCCCACTTCTTTATTAATGCTTATTGTTAACTCTCCGCTCCTGAACAGCCATCCTTATTCCTCCCACCTAACGACATTCCACGCCTCCAATCATAATGCGTTCTGCCATCATTCTCACTGTCGGCGCGACCGTCGTCGCTGCCACCCACCCTGCTCTTGAGCGCCTCGACAAGCGTGACGCACAAGAGTGCGCATCCGTCGCCCAAGACATCCTCCCCGAGCTCACCAACATCCCTACCCCCGATGGCTCTCTGGCCAGCTTCCTCGCCAGCCAGACCCAGGTCGCCTCCCAAACCGACACTTGCGTTATCCCCGAAATCACCGGTTCATACGCAAAGGAATATACTTCGTACATCTCCAAACTCAGCTCCTGGTACGACGACCAAAAGGAGGGACTATCCTCGCTCATCGACGCTTGCTCCGATGTGCCAGAGGTCAAGTCTCAAATCGAGTCTGCCACTAAGGATGCCTCAACCTGCGACAAGATCACCTGGGCCAAGGAGACTGGCTCTTCTTCTTCTAGCTCCGATGACAAGAAGGATGGTGGTAACGCCGCTGGCGTCAACTCTGTCAAGGCTGGCATCGTCGTTGCTGTTGCCGGTATCGCTGGTGTCTTCATGCTCTAAGTAGCTTCACTATTAGTATAGCCGAGAAACGACAACGGAGAGTGATACCCGAGATTGACAGCGTCTTATTTTTCTGGATTCTTTACTATGGTGTGTTGGCGGCTACATGTACATGATAGCAATCAATACAAACATCGTGGCTTCTATAAACCTTCGCGTGAATCTAATTCATTGCATTTAATTGGCGTACTCCTAAGTTGATGTGAATTATTTATGTGTTAGCGCTGGAAATTGCCTTGATTTAGCGAAATGCTGCTTGTGCGCCTGGGCAATGTGTATCCCAGTCGTCTATAGAAAGTACCCAGATATTTGTATAATCACAAACAGATAAGGTCATGAAATCAAGCTATCTCGATACTTGGGTAGCTTTAGATACAACCGAAAACGAGGATTCAATAAGTAAACATAGGCCCAATACTCATATAACTTTGGCTGCTCATGTACAGTGTGGGTTTCGTCTATTCTATGCGTAGAGACTTGGCCAGAATATTAATATCGAGTGGCGATAATAATTCAAAATGCAATTGAATACTAACGAGCATAAACGGTTGAGGTCTCCTAGACGTGAAGTCAACTGACCATTTCTGTCTAGGGCAAACTCAATGAGATAGTTTCCAATATCAAAATACAACTACACTAGACATCTTTCTCGAATTACAGCGACACTCTTCACCTCAAATCCACACCATGTTTGAGTCCATGCCTCTGGAGCCAGTTCAAATGATGATCCTCCTCCCACTTCTTCTCAGCCCGTCTCAAAGTCGCCGAAACATCCCAATAATCCTTCTTCTGCGCTATATCCCTCGGTGTCCTGCCCTTATTATCCTCGATCGTAGGATCAGCCTTCCAATCTCTTAACACCCTAACAACTTCACGTTTCTCGTCATCGCCATCCTCAGCAACACTCGCCGCAAAATGCAAGGGCGTACGTCCATCTGTCGTCCGCGCGTTCGGATCTGCCCGGCCGTCATCGACAAGAAACTCTACTATCGCAGCTGAACCATATCGAGTGGCTAGGTGCAATGGGGTGCGTCCACCGTTGGCGCGGGCGTTGCAGTTGGCGTCTTGGTCGAGCAGGAGCATTGCGATGGCGAGATGATCGCGCTCTGCTGCGAGGTGAAGTGGTGTTAGACCGTGTTGATCGCGGGTTGAGGGAGATGCGTGTCGTAGAGCCTCGGTGCAGGCTTGAATATCACCGTTCCAGGCCGCGTCTAGGAGAATATCTTCAGGATCATCTGCTGGTGGTTGTTGCTTGGAAGCCTTGGCTTCTGTTGGGGTCGGTTGTGCGGGTTTTATCCCAGTAGGCTCTTCTTCCTTGGGTGTCTTTACCTCTGTTGGAGCTGGCTGTGCGGGTTTTACACCGGTGGGCTCATCTTCCTTTGGCGTATCCTTGGTTGTCGGTTGCTCAGGGTCATCTTTAACTGACATTTTTGGTGGGTGGGTTAAATCATCGTCAACCTTGAACTTCACTGTAGTTGGGCTTTCCGTAAAGGGATCTTTGACATTGTCCTCAACGTCAGGTTTCTTGTCTTCACCTTTGGTCTCGGCTTCGGCTGGCGTTTCTTCCGCCGTTGGGGCTTTTGCACCCTCACTCCTCGGTTCGCTTTGCTCAGGATGCGCCGATCCATCAGCGTCGCCGTCTAGCGATTTGCGATATCGGCCTATAGGAGGAGGATCTAAACCAGTTGAACTTGCTCTTGATTTCGACCTGTGTTGCTGCGAGCGTGAGCGTCGTGCGTCTGGCGAATCGGAAGACTTTCCTGGAGCTGGCGGTGGTACTGGGTTATTGAGACCAGGAGGAGCAGGCTTCATAAGAGCCCTTCTGGTTAAGAGTTAGTACCAGTACCCTTACATGTCCGTTTATGACTTACGAGTAAATGTTAACCATAAGCTTGCTGAGAGATGCCAACTGCTTCTCAAGATCGGCATCAGCCAACTTGATTTTCTCTTCCCACTCATCCTTGTACTTGTACGAATTGTAAAACTCCTCAAGGCTCCCAAACATGGTGCCTTCGAGTCCATCGCTGCTTATTTCCTGGAGAAGTTTGGTCATCTTGTCCAAAGCACCTGTGGCGTTCTTGATAGCCTCTTCGATCTGCTTTCTCATCGGACGAGCATCATCCCCCTCGATAATGTCTGGTCGAGCTGCCAGCGTGTTCTGGATCTGAGTGATGGTGTCTCTGGCAGTTGTCGCTTTGGCAGACAGCTCATGAATCTCTTCTGGGGTCTTTCGTAGGTTCATAAACCAATCTGCCCATTCTTTGGCCGTGTCGGCGTGCTCGCTCAATGCTTCAATGCCTGCATATGTGCCAAACGCTTGGGGGAGGTGTTTCCAAAAGTCATGGCCCTTCTTTTGGGATTGTTCCTGGGAGGGCTTCTCAGCTGGCTTGGTTTCCTGTTGGTCCGGGGTCCTGGTGGGCTGTTTCTTGGGAGGAGTTGGTGTTTTTGCAGCACCGCTATGGGCTGGTTTCTTGTCATAATTGCTAGAATGAGCGTTTTCTTGGGTACGCAGCGGCGATTGTCCTCTTGACCGAGGTCTTCCCCGAAGAATGTCTGCAGCTAGATGAGGCGCTGGTCGGTAACCGGGAGGTGGTGACCGTTGTGGTGCTCCAGGCGGGCGTCTTGGAGACCGTGGTGGTTCATAGGATGGCAATCTTCTTGGGTCTGGACGAGAGCTATCAGTGGGATAAGACCTCATAGCGGGACGTGTACTAGTTGGCGTCCTGGGTGGTGTCTCGCGTCCATGTGGTCTGTCACGGTCAGATCTTTGACGATATCGTTCTGGAGTCGTAGATCGTCGGCGCGACGAAGGTCTGCTTTCATCCTCTGACATCCAGTCGGAATCTCTGGTCATGCGACGTCTAAGAGCTCGTTCTACGGGTCTGGGTGGCGGTGGTCGCGCACGAGGCGAGACCGACCGAAAACTGGAGTCCCTCCGTTTTGGGCTTGGGCGGTCATAGTATGAGTTTCTCGGACTTGATGTGGGCGGATATCGTGGTCGGCGACTCGCGGCTTCATGAGATCGAGCCCTTGGTGTCGAGCCTCCACCATTTAAAGCGGCCTTCAACGACCCTCCAGATGCAGATGCGGATGCTCCATGAGAGGTCGTAGGGCGAGAATAAGCCTTTGTCGGCGTCCCAAGATTGCTGGGGGCAGGTTTGCGAGGGGCAGTGGAAGTTGCAGGGGGTTTGGGCCTTGTCGATCGCCCTAGTGAGGAGGGAGGTTTTTTCGGCATTTTCACAACTGGGGACAACGCTGTACTAATTTCAGGGACCTTGATAAAAGTCGCCAAGGTGCTGATAGGTATTTAAACAAGACAGACATTTGGGCTAAAGATTAATAGCGGCGGGAGAGATGGACCACAAAACCGGCCCCAGGACGGCATGACGCCATTGCAGGCATGTCACAGGCCTTTTGAGGCATAAGTAGATCCGGGGCATGATGTTTATTGGTCCCATCTGGAGGGAATGTGATGGCGAGTGTGACGTGTCTGCTGATCCACCTCAGACCGGGGAATGGTCAGCTCCATATCAAAGACCCTTTTCCGTGCGGGTCGGGACGAAGACCAAGGAAGATGGGACTAGATAAGGCAAGTGATCCATGTACAATTATATCATTGTAAATCTCTGCAGCGTGTTTGAGGCTTACTTAATTTGAGGGGTGTTTCATCAGGTATCTCAATAGGGCTCTGATCTGAGATCTCGCACAGGTATGCATTAATATTTCAGGTTTCAATATGACCATTCGCTTTCGAGATACGTCTATGGCGGGGTTTTATTACAAGTCGCATGACACATCTAAGATGTTGATGGCCTCAATTCATGATCAGCTTGTTACCTGCGGCTGCCTTGTATCACATGATTAACAGGAATCTGGAACTGTATGATTATGAAATAGATGCCTAATCTCGGTATGAGTTGGTCGCGTAGGACTTGTGTTAGTGCGGCACCTTTGTGTTGGTCAGCTGCCAAGGTCAACATTCCAGGTCCTTGCTTACGCGCCGTCATCTTGAAAACATGGTATTGGCTGCAAAGACTGACGATAAATAGCTCATCCGAGATGGCTGAAAGTATAGTCATGCACTCACACATTGTATTCATCATTTTACGTGGTACAAGACTGCAGTATAGGTACCACTGTTTCTATCAAAGACGAAAAAGATGCTTTACAAAGTTGTAAGACTTCAATTAATTGGGCAACAGAGTCTTGGGCGGGAATGAGTTGGTAAACAGTTTGAATCATTTTATCTGCAAGGCCTTGGCCACACATTCTAGCCCCCAAAACTCCTTCGACTCCATACCTTTCCCAAGTCAGCCCTGAAATCAGATGCTACAGGAAACGTCCTCTCAACCATGGCCAGATGCTGTGTAATGCACTCCTGCTGCCAACTCTCACAAGAGCGGGCACCAGCAACTCGCAGAGGAAAGAGCACCAACAGAGGTGAAATTGATGAACCATTGAGGATCGTATCGGTATGTGCTAAAATTGAAGCAACATGCACCTGTATCTCCTCTTCACCCAGATTTGGGACAATGATGCCCATTTCCTGCCAATGCGTGGTTTCGTAGTCAAACACTCCAGAGAGGTAAATGCTTGTTGCTGAGAAGAATGCTCCGGCCAACGACGTAAAATTGTCATAAACCGTACTGCCACCTTCTGAAAACGAATCAGAAGAGTACGAACTCTCCCTTGCCTCCCAGTCAACGAGAGCTTGTCTAAGATGGAAACCTTCCTGGACGATAGAATAGGCATCATCCAGATACTCATCTGAAGAAGCAAGCTCCCTTTCCACTAGTGAGCGGACAAAACTACTTGCTCTACAGCACAGAGATGTTAGAGTCTTCCTTCGCAATTTTTCTAGATGTCACTTACCGAACGCGAAGAGTCGAACATAGCACGATGATATCTAGAAGCTCATCTAGAGAAGGAGCCTCGACTGTGCCCTTGGCTAGCGGCATCTTCTCTGTCAGGCGTCTCCATTCTGGGTCGGCAAGGAACGTCGGCTGATTAAAGATAATAGCCCGACAAACTTCAAAGATTCTAATCTCGGTAAAGAACCGTTGGCCAAGGCCCAACTCACAGGCTGATGGGCCAGCAGCGACAAGTGCCTTCGAAGTGCCGTGAACTAAATGCTGTATCCAGCCTTGACCCGTCGAGTCGCTCATAAGCTTTGAATTATTAGCTTAGACCATATCAGACACTTGAATGGAGCAGTACCTCGAATAAACCCAATAAGTGCGTGGTCCAAAGCATACCATGTCGAGCATTTGGTAGCTGATCAATTCTATCGAGCGCATGTCGTAGGCCTAACACGGATTTTGAATAGTAGCACATAGCCAGATTATAACTCTGAGATAAGTCAAACCCCGCAGGGGCGCCCAGTTTGACGGCCTGCATGGCGCCGAGTGAGAGAACAGCATCGTGGAGGAAGGATCCCAGTTTTTGGTCTTTCATCAGGTCCACGACATCCTTGAAGAATACGTTCCGCGCTGTGAAGTTGTTGTGTTGCAGAAATGTTTCGAAGTAACGGAAAAAGTAGTGAATTTGCCCACTGGAAGGGTTTGTTAAGAGCTGTGGCTGTACTTGGTTCTTGCTCTTGCTATGACTCGTTGAATCTAGGCGAATAACATTCTTGCCACTGGATGTTGCATTGTCGACCCGGATATGTCTCGGCTTTTGGGTGTCAAAACTGCATTCAACATGTCGTCTTTGACAGTTACTGCATGGAATATTTCCAGAACACTAAACATGCATGAGAACTAGGCCATAGAAGTGATAGATGTTCATTCACACTCACTTTGAGGTGGCTTGCCGAGCATGCAAGGCACCGTGATCGTTTCTTACGTCTATCAAACGGTCCAAGCGGCATTTCAGTTGTGTTGTAAGTTGCTCTCAAGGCTTGTAGCGGCTTGACTGGGGAAGAGGTTGGGTTTATACTCAAAAGGGTATCGATTGAGCGAAATGAACGTGCCAACGTGCGCATGTCACGATACCCAATGCGGAAATAATCGAGCGACGCTACTTTCGTGACACATTTTGAGCCAATCATATTACTGGCTTCAATGGGCGCAATGGGGAGCTGAACTTCAGCTTCGTCAGCAAGACAGAAGCTCAAAGCTTAGTTACATGAATGCCTAAGTAAACAGCCTTGTTTCAAGGCTTCATATTGTTAGGAGGCTCAGCTCGCTCAATCTTAACCACATCAAGTATGGCAGAGGCAGTAGGTTCATTTTCTTCTATGTCGATCATCGCAGCTTCTCATAGCTGCGAGACTTCATACCTATGTGTATATAAGTTGATCTTATCGTCGTGAAAAAAAAATCCATCATTCAATCCGAATCTCATTCTTTCTCAGTATACACTATACACTATTCACTATTCACTATTCACTATCCATACCCTTCTGCCGTTTCAAAAAATTCGCCATGCGCTTCGCACTCTTCTTCCTATCACTCCTTGAGCTTGGAAATGCTGTCCTACTTCCCAAGCCAAGCGGTCCATATGGCGTCGCCCTAAAAGTCCACGCCATGACTGACAACCATCGCATCGACCCCTACGACCCAAAGCATGGCCAGAGACAAGTTCTCGCCTCTATTTTCTGGCCCGTCGATGCAGACTCTTGCTCTAAGAAGAAGGCTCCTTATATGCCACCCGCTACGGCTGAGATCTACGGAAAACAAGCTGAGCAGATGGGTCTCTCCAAGGATACATTCAAAGCCTTTGAGATGGAAGTTTGCTCTGTTTCTACCTCTTCAAAATGCAAGAGTCAGGGCAACGAGAAGAAACAGAAGTTTCCCCTTGCCATCTTCTCGCCTGGGGCTGGCAACTCTCGGCTTCTGTACAGCGCCATGGCACGTTCGCTTGCGAGCTATGGAAATGTTGTTGTTTTGATCGATCATCCCTACGACGCGGTCATTGTCGAGTTCCCCGATGGAACTATCATCCCAGGAGGGAACATTCCTGAAGATACTGCTACTCTTGAAAATCTTACACAGGTAAACAATTATCCTCTTGGTTTTGGAAGCTTTTTGCTAACTTAGTCTTGTAAGGTCCGAGCAAAGGACATCTCTTTTGTCATCTCACAGATTCAGCGACCTTCTTTCCAGCGCAAGGTTCTCAAAAGTCTTCCTGGCGCTATCGACGACAAGAAGATAGTTACCCTGGGTCATTCGCTTGGTGGTGCTAGCGCAGCTGCAGCCATTCCCTCAGACCCAAGAATCCGTGGTGGAATGAATCTCGATGGTCGACTGTTTGATCCGGTCCTTAGCAAGGGACTCGATAAGCCATTCATGCTCCTTGGTCGACCTAACCACCACTCCGAGGATACCACTTGGGTCGAATTCTGGAAGAGCCTCAAGGGTGCCAAGATTGAGCTTGGGGTATCTGGTACTGTCCACGGTTCCTTCACCGATTTTCCTCTCCTGATTAATGCCCTGGGTTTGCCTGAGGCCGCTAAGAAGCAGGCGGCGCCTCAATTTGGAAGTGTAGATGGAATTGTTCTGCAAAAAATTATCTCTGAGACTCTGGCCGGTTTTATGAGTTACTCTTTCGGGGGTTCTAGTGCCTCGATGCAGAAGACTATTAAGGGGTCCAAGGAACTTTCGGTTGTCAAGAGCCAGCTCCCAGCGCACTAAATGGTGCATCTGCAGATTTCCAATCTCACTACCATACTCACTTAGTTCATATTCTCTTCTTTGTATTTGGACTCATTAGATTTACAATTAATTCGAATTTCTCATTGAGAACATTAAGGACCATCTGTGGTGCGTTTGTGGCTGTCGAAACGGAGTAGAGTGTCAGTATATGTGAAGTATGCCTGTGCGACAGATGACAATGATCAGAGGGAAATTAAAGCAATGGCCATGTCCTAGAAAAAGCACCAGATGATGGTTTCCAGTCGATGAATAAGTCTGGAAGCCGGCTCTGAGCCGGCGGGTCAGGTTCCGGCTTCCGGGTCCGGGGTTGCCAAGCCGGTCCTCCAAGTTTTTATCCATGTAATAGTCGTTGGGATAGGGTGTTTATTCACCGATATACGGCTGATCTCCGTTCTCGGTGTGGCTCATCGGTGAGAATGCTTGAGGATTATCCCAAGGATGAATACATTGTCCCAGGCAGGATGCTGGTGAGCTCCGGCTTCGCTTGAGGTGGGGTGATAGTTGGGTGATGGCGATGATTGCAAACGGACGTGCACCTAGAAACGGTGTGATTGAGCAAAATAAACAAGACTTTGAATTGATATACTTGCCATTCAATAATGCAAGTATCTTGACTCCTGACATGAAATTACTCGAGAGACAGTGGTAACATTGGTGGAGTGTTGGCAATCTTATCAGACCACAGTGGTCACGTGTTCCTTGAGTCATCACAATCACCCCGCCAAAATCTTTGACCCCTCCAAAATCTTGGTCGGTCAAATTGGGGCACCAGAGACCTACTTCTAGCAGACCCTTCCCACTTTGTTCCTGCATAGACGAAGACGAGCACGGGAACGAGAGACGCGAACTAACGATAAGACGATTCAAGATACGATCCAATACACGATCGAAATAGAGACCCTCATCAATACCCGACACACCTCCCCCTCCTCCAAACAACCCCGCCATCATGAGCTTCGACGCTGAGAGCGCGGCTCCAGTGCTCGCTACCGCCGACTTCAAGACTCTCGGACCCTTGGCCGCTGAGCTTGACAAGCACCTCACTCTCCGAACCTACCTCGGAGGTTACAGCCTGGGACAGGCCGACGAGAAGATCTGGACTGCTCTCCGCACCAACAAGGTCGCCATCGGCCTTGTTCGCAAGGGCGCCTACGCCAACATTACCCGGTGGTTCAAGTTCATCGAGGATGCTCACCCTGAGTTCAATGAGAAGCTCAACGCTGGCAAGGAGAAGCGCGCCGGCGGTGCCAACTACAACATTGGTCTTAACAACACTGAGAACGGTGTCGTGACCCGATTCCCTCCTGAGCCCAGGTACGTTACTACCAAAACACACACATCGCGTGACCTGACTCTAATATTCTCATCAGTGGTTTCCTTCACATCGGTCACGCCAAGGCCGCCCTCCTCAACGATTACTTCGCCAAGACTGCCCCCGATGGCAACGGCAAGCTCCTCGTCCGATTCGATGATACAAACCCCTCCAAGGAGAAGCAGGAGTTCGAGGATGCCATTCTCCACGATCTGGAACTGATGGACATTAAGTATGTTCAAGTCACTCATACTAGCGACTACTTCAAGGAGCTCTACGAGGTTGCCGAGAAGATGATCCTCGACGGTGGCGCCTACGCCGATGACACCGAACAGGAGATCCAGAAGGAGGATCGCAAGAACCGTCTCGCCAGTAAGTGTCGTGACCGACCTGCCGAGGAGAGTTTGGCCATGTTCAGAGAGATGAAGAATGGCACCGACCTGGGCCGAAAACACTGCATCCGTGCTCGCATTGCCTTCGACTCAAGCAACGGTTCTATGCGAGACCCCGTCATCTACCGATTCCCCAACTGGAAGGGCGCCGAGCCCGCCCCTCACCACCGAACCGGCTGGGACTGGAACATCTACCCTACCTACGACTTTGCCTGCCCCGTCGTCGACAGTCTCGAGGGTGTCACCCACGCGCTCCGAACGACCGAGTATGCCGACCGTAACGAGCAATATCACTGGTTCCTCAAGAACCTCAAGCTTCGCGAGGTTAACCTCTGGGAGTTTGCCCGTATCAACTTTATCCGCACATTCCTTTCCAAGCGAAAGCTTACAAAGGTTGTCGACACTGGACGTGTCAGCGGCTGGGACGACCCTCGTCTGCCCACCGTCCGTGGTATTCTGCGCCGCGGTTTGACTGTTCCCGCCCTCCGTGAGTTCATGTTGAAGCAGGGACCTAGCCGAAATATCGTCACCATGGACTGGACAACCATCTGGGCCATCAACAAGCGAATGCTCGACCCCGTTGTGCCCCGATTCATGGCCATTGAGGAGAAGGACGCTGTTACCGTTACCCTCTCAGGAGGCCCTGAGAAGTCATACAAGGAGGAGAGGCCCAAGCACGTCAAGAACCCCGACGTGGGCACCAAGCAGGTTACTTTCGGACCTAAGCTCCTTCTTGACCAGGCTGATGTCGCTTCGTTTGATGACAACGAAGAGATCACCCTGATGAGCTGGGGTAACGCGATTGTCCGAGGATTGGACAAGTCCGCCGCGCCTATCAAGGAGCTCAAGCTCGACCTGAACCTTGCTGGTGACTTCAAGACCACAAGCAAGAAGGTTCACTGGCTGGCAGCCGACCCCGAGAACCTCGTCAAGGCCGAGCTCTGGGATTTTGGTTACCTCATTACCAAGGACACGCTAGAGAAGGACGACAACCTCGATGACTACCTCGCCGACGTCACCGCGACCAAGACCGATGCTCTGGTGGATGCCAGCATCTCCGATCTCAAGGTGAACGACTTTATCCAGCTCGAGCGCAAGGGATACTACCGTGTAGACAAGGCTCTTGGCCAAGGTCCCGACGGCCGAGCTGTGCTCTTCAAGGTGCCCACAGGTGGCCAGAAGGGTTAAGCAAGCTATATCTTGGCAGGATACAAAAGACGGAAGGTCCAGGGTGGGCTCGTCTAGTGATTTGACGAAGACCATGTTTTTACGCTGTAGTAACGAAGACAAGTAGTGTAGATACGTAAAAAAGAGACAAAGACATTGGACTATTACCAAAGCTGTTCTTCGTGCATGCACAATTGCACATCACTATTCAGCTCCGAATCCTACTGCGTTTGGTGTCGGTCACGTTGGGTATTTTGGTGACAATGATTCGTCGTGCTCCGAACTTGATGTCATTGCTGCTGATGTCGACGCTGATCAGCGGCATAGGGTATGCTGAGCTCGCCCGATGCAGAAGCTTCCAGTGTCGGGGAAGATCCCTGCATCAGGCACGGAAGAATCAAGGCCGTGGGGCCCTTTGAATGTGCATATCAGACTATACCTGGGCATTAAGATAAATTGCCCAGCCTCCACTCCAGCGTGAAAGTTTGTCTCGGGATACGAGCTGAAGGGATGAGTGACACTGTTGAGAGGGGCATGATCTACTAGCAGTCTCCCTGTAATCATAACTTTGACGGGATCAGCATCTACACGAGTGAGGGAAATGATGGCACCGTTAGCTTCGTCTCGTCTCGTCTCGTCTCATCTCCACTAAGCGGGTTCTAGAATATTGGCTCGATTGTGACGTTTCTCTCAGAGAACATGACGTCGAAAAGTCTTGGTATTTGAGGAGAAATGTGCTATCTTGTTGTAAAGTCATGAGAAGATTGAATCTATCCACCTTTTACGAGAGATGTTGAGCTGTTGATGCACGGGGTAGGCAAGGAGAGGAGCCCAGCCCGACAGAAGAGCCCGCTAGAAGAGTTCCATAATCTATTCTTAGCGCGCTAACCCCGCTAGAGCAGCCTTGATGTCAGCCCAGAAGGGCTGCTCCCGCTTCGTGGCGTTCAGATGATCGAGGCCTCGACCTTAATTGTCTCTACGTAGTATTGTGCGGTGAAGGATTGAGACTGATGAAGAAGGTCGCAGTGAGGAGAAAAACCCCCTCGCGTTGATACGAGTTGAGACTCTGGTGATATGATGTGAGGATTAGAGCATGTCTGAGACTCGGTCAGCGGGATTAAACTTGGTCTCTCATCTCCACAGTCAATGCCCTCTGACGTCTGTAGAACGAGGCGGAATATTAGGTAGAAGTCTCTCGGAAATACTATTCCAGCCCAAGGACGCCCGGAATAATTATCCAATCAGCTATGTTTAGCCCAACCAAGATGCCCGGACCCGAATGTGCCGAGGTTTGCGGGGGGTTGCCGGACTTGGCGATGAACCCGGCACTCGCAGCCCGATGGAGCAAAGGCCAGCGAGAATACGAGAAGCGGTCACTGAATCCGAGACAATTGCCTGTAACTAACTGTTCACAACTTGTGATCTAGATTGTCAGATTCGGGAAATAAGTGGTATTATTTTATGCATATGCGTACCCGTCTTACACCGCAGAAGCCACACGCTGGCGAGGGTCCGGTCCGGCTTGCCCGCGTCCACGATCGCATGATGTGGTGGAGGGGAATACGAGATCCAGCATTGAGCGTCGATCACCTCGTGTTCCTGTCTCACTACCTAGCTGGGCAAGCTATGTCCAGCTGTATAGCACGAATTGGTATAGCTCGTAGCTGTGTAGTAGTGGGACTCTGGACTAGGGAGTGGCCGAAGCTCTTGTCACAATAGTAGCATCCATGTTTAGCTCTATGTCATGATCCACGATATAGCCATGTCGCTTGGTGTTGAAGAATCTATATAAACTGTCTAATCCTCTCGTCAAGTTCCCATCTCTCATTCTCATCACTCTCATCTCTACACTCAAACAACTACCAATTCCACTTCCAAACAAACAACCTTCAACATGAAGTTCTCCGCTGCCGTCTTCACTGCCATCGCCGCCACCGGCGTCGCTGCCGCTCCCGCTGTTGAGACCGTCAACATGATGGCCTCTACTCCCCAGTGGACCATCCGCGACGCCAAGCGCTACTGCCGCTCCGACGACTCCATCTGCAACTGGAAGTTCGGCATCGACACCGGCAATGGCAAGCCCACTGAGTGCCGCTTCGACGTCAAGGGCCCCGGTGCCTCCAAGAAGAAGAACGCCGGCCCCACCACCTGCGGCGACTTCACCGTCACCTCCGGCTACAGCAACCAGTTCGGCGCCGACCAGGGCTTCACCACCCTCTCCGTCGTCTCCACCTCCAAGCGCCAGATCATCTGGCCCGCCTACACCGACAAGCAGCTCGCTGGTGCCAAGATTGTCAAGCCTGACCAGTCTTACGCCCCTGCTTCTCTCCCCAAATAAGCGATTCGTCCTCGACATCGTGTGTATTAGAAAGTCTGTAAGACGGGTGATGGATACTTTCTGAGGGGATCGTGTGATTGGAGATTCTGCTATTGCTATATAATAGCACCTGTACATATTTAAAGCAATAGAAGCCTCAATTGGCTAAATACATTTGTACAACCATCATTTGTTCATGCAAGGCTGTTTGCAAGAGTGTCAGTGATTCAATGGTGGCTTGATTGGCGGAGATGCCGGCTCTCTTTCGGCCGAAGATCTAGCATCCGTCCCAACAGCAACAAAGAATCACATTACATGAGATGACTACACAGCGCGTGAGATATGTAGATGCTAAGTCTTAAGCTTTGGTTCAAAGACCTCGGGTGCTTAATAAAGCCTTAGTTTACTGGAGCCCTACTGTCTTGTAGTCGTCGGTCGGCTGGTGAATACTGGGCACAGGATGCCTATCTACCCTGTACTTACAATTTATCTAGTAGGTTTGCCAATGTTCAGCATCACTAACATATCCTGGCAGATACAAATAACATAACTTCACTCATTCTTCTAAAATTTGTCTATGTATAACTCGGTATACTCGTTTCCGGTCTTCAGGCCGGGCTTGTACATGACGAGCTTATATGTTCTTCATTCTCATCGGGGAGGCCGCGAAACCTGCTCCAGCTGCGTTGCATTCCAGCCGACATAGCGTAACATTCAGATGGATGCTGGGCAGGTCATAGAGGGTTAGGAGAACGTCAGGTAAAGAGCAATAACTGGCATTCAACGAAGGACTATAGCTAGCTAGTACAAGAGCAGAACTGACAAGCAAACTCAACAGCAGATCAAAACAGTGGTAAGGCTCCCGCATGCCTCAAAGAGACTTTGGGTTTCTGAATTCCTCGTCATTGCCCAAGGCCAGGAACTGGCTGAGGGGGCTAGCCGCGACAGGGACTTGTTCACCACTGCTATCGACAGCTTCAACCTTCTCATAACTGGCATTTGCCCCGATCTCGTAAGTATAAGCCGGTTTCGACTTGTCCTCGTTGAACTTCTCGAGATCCTTGAGCTGAAAATCACGGAGTTTGGCCGCCCATGCCATGCAAACTTCCGGGTTCGAGATTCCCAGACTAGCACCCATCTCAGCGGCAAATTCCTGAAGCTTGTTTCCAGTCAATGGCTTCTGGAGGTAGTCCATGTACTCAGAAATGCCGTTCGAGCTCTGTGTACTGAGAGTATCCAAGGATGTCGTGTTGGATTCGTGGTCTTGGTCGAAGGTCAAGTTAGCCTTGATAACACAGCGGGCGGACAGTAAGTAGGCTCTTACATGGTGAAACCTTATCAACTCTCGGATCATAGCTTGGATTAATGGTTTTGTAAATGTCAAACCATCTTTCCTCATCAGAATAGTTGATCGACTTTCTCTTGGTCGATTGCAGGTTGGCCGCCTGCTCTCTGTCCAACATACCGTAGATGATCTCAGGTGCCCGAATGAGGCAAGGTGGAGATTGGTGTTGATGAGCCAGAAAGAGCTCTTCAGTCTTGAACTCATCGTCGCATCGCTTACATACCCGTGGATTGTTATACTTTTTCGTAGTATGGCGGCGGGAAAGGTGTTCTCTGTTATGCTTATCAGTGACCGTGCTTGGTTTGCCATTGCAAATTGGACGTACTTTAGCCTGGCTACCGTCTCGAACCCTGGACCCATGCATGTTCGGCTCGACGCAGAAACAAGAATGCCGGATTTGAAGAAAGGACAAGCGAACTTCAAACCCGACTTCGAGTCGACTCGGGAGCTCGGCTCGCTGAGACTTTGAGTCGTCACATTTGTATAGTAGTTGGCGTTTACCGTCATGTCTAGCCGACGTCTCCTGCTAGTATGCTGGTTCGAGTTGCTGACATGTTGATTCGAATGGACCTGGAATCCAGAGTTCGTTAGCGAGGCACTCCTTGTCGCAAAAAATGGAGTTTGAAGGAAAAGAGCCTGTTTATGTGTGAGTGAGTGACTTCACACATTGCTGGAATGTCCTAAGAATACGGTTCCCCTACCATTTCTGCACCGCCATCCAAATGACCGCCACAAGGCTCAGAGTAGGTTGAATCATCTGCAAGCTTCTTACACATCTTGGTGAGTGCACTGTAGACGTCTCGCGATGACAACCTCTGATGCATGTCGATTCTGAGCATCCCGTCCAGAACAAGATCGAGCATGTCGTTACTGAACGGAGTGGAACGAGGATTGTCTCGGAGAGATAGGAGTAACTGTAGAGTTTAGCATAGTTTTCAATAGTTAGCGATGATTCGAGACCTACGCTCTGAACTTCGGGCTTGAGCCGAGCAACGAGTCCATCACTCGCATTCCAGTGCAACTGGAAGAAGGCATCACGATTGGGACTGTTCTTGTCTCGATCGAATCGAGCCGAGGACAGTTCCTGAAGACCGGCATTTCCCGTCATCATCCATACTAACGCCTCTGAAATAACGCATCCAAGGCTCCATATGTCGAAGGCCTGTGTGACCCCTTGTGACGTGATGTCGACTTCTGGAGCTCGGTAAACTGGCGTGTGTTTGACATTGTTCACTCTGGAAGCTTGTGATTTACCAAGAGAATGAAAATGGGACAAGCCAAAGTCCGCAAGTGTGAGTCGAGTTTGCGAGATGTTGTCCGAGAAGCATAATATATTGGCTGGCTTGATATCGCCATGAACAAAACGCCGTCTTGGTTCTTCCTTGCCATATTGAAGTCCATGAATGCGCGATATGGCGTCAGCAAGCCCCATCAGTTGGCTTGAAAACCACTCGAGCCTGGACTTGTCGATATTGGGCTCTGGATTTAGGCGCCAGTACATGGCAAGATCGCAATCAGCCCATGGAAAGATGAGGTGATACTGGCCTCCCATGCGATAGGAACCAAGCAGGGGCACGATGTGCGGGTGAGGCTTGCGGGTGAAATGTTGGAGGTTGCTGACCTCGCGAGAGAAATCGTGAAAGCTGCTGCTGTTGAGTTTCTTCACAGCATAGTAATTGAGGTGACTCATGCTGGTATGATCCCTCGCACCATCATTATAAGGACCTCCGTAGTCGTAGTCATTTCTCACACGGAACACCTGCCCTGTTCCACCAGAACTGAAGGCTGTGGGCTCGAGGAATATGGGTTTGATGGCATTCCCAAAGTCGTAGAAAGGGGGCTCAAGAGAGTACTCGTCAAAAAATTCACATAATTTCCGTTCAAGAGCATATAAGTCGCCCGAACAAGATGCGGTAGCTTCGGCGAGCCTTACAGCAGTCCTCTCAAGGCCCCTATCATTGTCGAATCCAGATTTCAAGGAAAAAATTGCCCCGGCTTTGGGAACATCTTTCTGTAAACGACGCAAAAACCGGTCAAGGCTGCAGAGTTCTCGTCTAAGAGCTGCCGTTTCTCCATCAATATGTTGAACACGCCTGGCCTTCTGCGTGATAGCGGCCAACTGTTTCAACGCCGTTGATGCTAGACTGACGACTGAAATCACAGATGCAGCTACAGAAAGAGCTATCGTGGGGTCCATGGCTCGGAGGTTTCTCTCCTCAAGTATGCTTGATGGTGTCTGAAGTAGCAACTAGGGCTACGTTTGGGCTGAATCCAGGGAAGTGGGGATGGCTGAGAATTTGTAAAGAACCTGGTCACCTACCAAGGCGGGGACGTCTTCTGGAGACGTCTCGAGTTGCAGATATTGATCCCAATCAGATGGCCAGATATCGGAGGCGGACGATCCCATTGGGGGTTCGCTTTCAACTGACCTCGGAACAGCCAAGTTCCAACGGCGCTTACTGTTGAGATGTGCCAGATAACATCCCACGATGTTTATCTAGTTGACGGTCATTATATCCACGAGTTGAAGTATGGCGGCTAAGGCAGGAATGGGGTCAGACTCACGTTTCTAATGGGACCCAAGCAACTATTGCACCGCAACTAGGATTTCTGTAGGAAGCCGACCAGGCTTGGTATGAGTAGAGCGAGATGAAGCTGTCTTCAGAATGGATTTTGCAAAGTCTTTTCGAGACACGGATGAACAACAACCAGGCATCACCGTAGCAAAAGTCTTATGCTGGAGGAATCACGCAAGTGCGAGATCTCAGCTCGGAGAAAGAGGAATTGAGACATTCGGCTGGCGGTTGAGCGCAAATGTGTTTTGCGCATTCGCGCAATGCTCAGCGCATCTCACTGGTTGCCACTCATTGGTGGCTTACGCGTTGCTCCCTGCGGTAAAGGTGTACTAGATACTGGATGATAAGTAATATTCTGAGAACAGCTGATGGAGTTGATAAGGACTTTGTGCTCGAAATAACTCTGACAATAGGTTTTTTTTTGGTGACGCTATCACTATCAACCACTTGAAAACATTTGTTGAATGCTTGCTTTTGAAACTTTCTTCTTGGTTGCTGCTGTGCTATATTGCTTGAGTATCTGATGCATCTGAGTGAAAATGCCTAATTGGTCAAAAATCACTGAATGACAATATCCAAAACCTATTTAATTCCATTTCTGATTTATATAACAACCTGAACTGTGCTGATACCCTTTTCTAGATTTGTACTTGTCCCTTAACCTTTTCTCGCATCACCGCCGCCAGTGTCCGGGGCAAGTCCGATGTCCCACTCCGTTGGATCGCATCCAGTCCGCCACTTCACCCTATGATATCCCTGATATCCAACCTGAACATAGTCCATTGGCTTAACTATTAATTTTTTGCTATTGCTCACCTTCGAAACTGGTGCACGCCGATGGCGGACCATATTGGCCAATGGCAAGTAGTATAGATGTCAGTCCGTGACTCACGAGTGCTACAGGGCCAATCTACACCAAGTTATAAGATCCCGATTTGTAGTGAAATTACGTCTAAAATTGGGGTATCTAACATTTTAGGAAATTGAAAGGCCCCCTTATAACTTCAATTACTTCTTAGAGCATTGAACAACACTCGTGTTCGATCTTCATGCAGCTATGGCAGGCCAAGAACTCACCCGAGATGAGAAGGCTCTTCATGACCAGGTCAATCTACTGCCTCGACCTCAGTTAATTATCGCCATGTTGACACTCTCCGCCGGCCTACTTCTTGTCATGATCGACCAAAACGGCATATCAGTCACGATTCCAACTATCGCAAACGATTTGAATGCTGAGAACACTATTTCTTGGGCCGGCACAGCTAGTCTCATCGCCAACACTTGTTTTCAGATGCTCTACGGAAGACTTTCTGATGTCTTTGGACGCAAGGCTGTATTCATATCCGCAGTCCTACTACTTTGCGTTGCGGACTTACTTTGCTCCCTGAGCCGCAATGCCGTCATGTTTTACGTCTTTCGAGCAATCGCCGGTATTGGAGGGGGTGGCGTGACAAACTTGAGTAATATTATTATCTCGGATATCGTCACTCTCGAGCAACGAGGAAAGCTACAAGGTGTTGTAGGAGCCGTGGTTGGACTCGGCAACGTTCTAGGTCCATTTATCGCTGCGGGCATCATGGAAAAAGCCTCTTGGCGGGCTTTCTTCTGGTTCCTGTCACCACTTGCATTTCTTACTGCGGTACTATCATACTTCTTTCTCCCGTCCAAGCCTCCTACCATTGGATTTTGGGAAGGTATTAGAAAGATTGACTGGATGGGTACCATAGTATCATGCGGCGGAATCATTCTTCTATTGATTCCTATATCTGGAGGTAAGCCAACCCCAATTGCTATACCATCTGAACACCGCTAATGTCTTATGTCAAGGCGGAGCGTACTTTGCATGGGACTCTGCGTTCACTATCAGTACGCTTACCACTGGTGTCGTGCTGTTTATTGCTTTCGTAGCATGGGAGTGGAAGATGGCAAAGCTTCCTATGATGCCAGGCAAGTCCTAAAAATCTAGACATTCGTTCTTCACCCCACTAATTCATCAACAATTCAGTCAACATATACAAGAACTCAACTTTGACCATTATGCTGGCCCAAAACTTCCTTTTTGGTGCGGTTTATCAATCCTATCTCTACTACGTTCCACTCTACCTACAGAACCCCCATCAGTATGGAGCTATGAGATCCGCAGCTATCTACACTCCTTTAGTAGCCGCACAGATGGTTGCCTCTGTCGGTTCAGGACAATACATCAGCCGCCGTCTAAGATATGGAGAGGTAATTGTGGCTGGGTTTGCAGTCTGGACACTGTAAGTTCCTTGTGTTCCCTATCTTGCAGACCAATCATCCTAACATGCTTCTTCCTTCCCATACAGAGGAGCGGGCCTTGCTCTCTTGTTTAATAGACAAACCAGTCCCGCAGTCATCGCTGTGATTTTATATATCGTTGGAACTGGAGTCGGATGTATCTTCCAACCTACTCTTATCGCTCTCCAAGCCCATTCGCCCAAAAGTCGTCGGGCCGTCATTATATCAAACCGAAACTTTTATCGTTGCATCGGAGGTGCATGTGGCCTTGCTATCTCGGCAGCAGTCCTACAAGCCCAGCTACGCGCTACCCTGCCGAAAGAGTATAAGTACTTGGCCAGTTCGACGTACGTGCTACCAGACGCGATGCGCCAAGTACCTGAAGTTCTCGATGCCTACATGTCAGCAAGTCATAGTGTGTTTATCCTCCAGGTGCCTTTAATCGGGTTATGCCTTCTTGGTACAGCCTTTATTCGAGATCGGGGCTTGGATCCGGTGGGAGACCCTGAAACTGAAGGCTCGAGGGGTCAAGACTTGGGCGTGATCGGAAGAAGACAGAGCTAGCGGCGATCGACATTGTCAATTACGCCCTTGAATCGTCATGTGGAGCTAATAGTGGTTGATAGCAATTGAAACATGTTCTTAACGATTCCGCGTCAATAATTCCAGGGCCAAGACGCTCAAGCTTAAACAGCGATCTAGCGACCGAGCAAGGCAGTTTATGCCGGCGATTACTAATTTTCACCGCCTCCGCACCATCCTTTGGTATCTTGCACACAAAGGCCACATTTCCATCATTGCTAGATAGACAAAAGTTCCCTTTTTAGGAAACCTTTCAACTTCAGTATGGCAATCAATTTAGTCAAGGCCTCTAATGAGGATCTCCCAGCCATTGCTCGCATCGCAACGGCAGCGTTTCATCCGGACACAGATTCTCTCTCCCGTCGCTTATTCCCCGCTCATCTCCAGCCGAAAGATATACCCGACGGCGAGGCAGCATATGCCTGGCGTGCAGCCCGCAAAGCATCTAGTCTAGCATCATCGGAATCGCATCTCGTCGTGGCAGTGGACGATGAAAAGGAACCCGATGAGCGAATTGTTGGTTTTTGCCTCTGGGATGCACCGCCTGCTACTGGTGGTGAAAGCGGGCCTAGCAAAGAGATACAATGCGCAGCACTCGACAAAGAAGCATTCAACGAGATGAAAACAACCGTCAATCAGGATGCTGTAGAGACACTTGGAGAAAGAGGAATCGCGGGTGTCTGGCGTTTGTCTCACGTTCCCTAGCGTTCATAACACATATGCTGACTTGATTAGATCTCGATTATATCGGGGTAAGCCCCAACAACCAGAGACGAGGCATAGGGAATATGCTTTTGAAATGGGGCGTTGAGCATGCTGCAAAAGAGGGCAAAGACTGTTACCTGATTGCCACTGAAGCTGGACGGCCACTGTATTTGGCCGCAGGATTCAAAGATCTTCGTGTTGTATCGATCCTTGGAATCCCTCACTATTCTATGATCCTAAGAGCTGGCTTGTCATAATAGTCGCTTACAGGAACTTTAGATTGCGATCTTTGACTATCACCCGTCTGTATCGCAAAGGTACTTATGCTATCTGCTATAATAGGCAGGTAATTGATAAACGAGGTTAGCGAAAAATAGAAAGGAAACACAGGATTCATGGGGTTAAATGAGCACAGTTGTTATCGTCAGCGTCGATACCTATTGGCCATTGGGTGATAAGAAGTACGTGTTTATGTTTCACATACAGGGGGGTTGAAATGAGGAGCTCGACTCAGCCACCGTGGTAAATTAGAGGATTACGACTCGTCCAGGTTGACAGGCTAAAATTAGGAACATGGCTTCCTACTTTGCGCAATCGATCTTCAGTTTCAAATTATAGATGTCGCCATTTGGCGTTATCTGAGGCAATGTGAATCTGATGGATAACCTGAGACCAACCAATAAGGATTCGATCTGTTCATTTTAGGGCATCTCACATTTACCCCTTGTTTTGATGAGACGTATTAAAATCGACGACTTCCTCTGTATAACCTGGGGCTTCTGAAATCTCTAAACTACGATTATTCAAGAAAATAGCGACTATGGCTCCCAAAGAAATGTGAGTTCATCGATATTCAGTCCAATTGAGTCATGCTAATCATCATTGCAGCAACGTTGACGTGCTCGTTATCGGTGCTGGCCCTACTGGTCTTGGTGCTGCTAAGCGCCTTCAACATCTCGTGAGAAATCAATTTCCAAGGAGGATAATTTCAAACTGACTTTGTATCGCAGAACAGCGTTGATTGGCTTATTGTTGACTCCAACGAGACGCCTGGCGGTCTTGCCTCTACCGACACCACTCCTGAGGGCTTCGTAAGACACTGTGAACACCCTCAGAAAGACAGAAGCTTACCCTGATAGCTCTTCGATGTTGGCGGGCATGTCATATTCTCTCACTACAAGTACTTTGACGATGTGATAAACGAGGCTCTTCCCAAGACGGATGACTGGTACGAGCATCAGCGTATCTCCTACGTCCGTTACCAGGGCCTTTGGGTTCCATACCCTTTCCAGAACAACATTGCCATTCTACCCAAGGAGGAGCAGGCTCGATGTCTTGGAGATCTCATCGACGCTGCCGTTGCTGCGCGTGTGCGGTCCCCGTCTGACAAGCCAGCCAACTTTGATGAGTGGAATATCCGAAACGTCGGTGAGCGATTAAATGAGATCTTCATGCGCCCTTACAACTTCAAGGTCTGGGCTGTTCCAACGACCAAGGTATGTCTCTTTAAAGCCCTTACATACTGGTTATAACTGACTTCTCTAGATGAACTCTACCTGGGTTGGAGAACGTGTCGCTGCTCCCAACGTCAAGCAAGTTACAACCAATGCTATTCTCAACAAGGCAGCTGGTAACTGGGGCCCCAATGCCACATTCCGCTTCCCCGCGCGAGGAGGCACTGGTGGCATCTGGACTGCTGTTGCAGACACACTCGACCAGAGCAAGACTCGGTTTGGCGAGCATGGTGCAGTGACCAAGGTTGACGCCGACTCCAAGACTGTTCATCTCAAAGATGGTACACATGAACTTCCTAAAAATGAAAACTTTTGCTGACCATATTACACAGGAACCCTGGTCAAGTATGGGTCGCTCATCTCTACTATGGCAGTTGATCAGCTTGCAGAGTCGCTGGGTGATGTCAAGCTTCAAAAGTCGCTTGAGCCACTGTACTACTCCTCTACCAATGTGATTGGTGTTGGTATCCGCGGAGAGCGACCCGAGCGTATTGGCGATAAGTGCTGGGTAGGACAACCTGTGTAGTCCAACTAATGCCATAGGCACTGGAAGCTAACGTTCTCAACAGTTGTACTTCCCAGAGGATAACGCTCCTTTCTACCGAGCTACTATCTTCTCCAACTATTCTCCATACAACCAACCCAATGAAGATGTCAAACTCGCCACCAAACAGCTTGCCAACGGTAACAAACCTGCCTCGTCGGAGCCAGCATCTGGCCCATACTGGTCCATCATGCTTGAGGTTTCAGAATCATCGCACAAGCCCGTCAACCAAAAGACCCTGCTTGAGGAGAGCATCCAAGGTCTTATCAACACTGACCTGCTCAAGTCTGAGGATGAGATTGTCAGTACCTATGTCCGTCGCTTTGATCATGGATATCCTACTCCTACTCTGGAGCGCGATGGTGCACTGTCCGAGGCGCTGCCCTATCTCTACGACAAGGATATTCTGTCTCGAGGTCGCTTTGGAGCTTGGAAGTATGAGGTCGGAAACCAGGACCACAGGTAAGTTACATTCATCTTGGTATTAAACCTAGTATGAACTAACTGTGCATCTCGTAGTTTTATGCAAGGTGTCGAGGCTGTTGACAACATCATCTCCGGTGGTCTGGAGCTGACTCTATCCAACCCTGACTTTGTCAACTCTCGAAAGAACACTGAGCGTCGTCTTGCAGGTATCAAGGGTGCTCGCAAGTAGGATACACTGCGACAGCTCACGAACCACGGTATATTTCATGAATCTGCTTTTGTTTAGTATAGACCACGCCTAGAAGATACTACCACTGCTTCCATATCCACACTGTATGCCAAAGCACCTGTCTTTCCAACCTCTGCACTATGATGCTATGAACGGGCCGTTTACTGCCAAGACCATCGGTGACCACGATCAACATATCGGTCAGAGGACAAACCAACATTGTGGCTCTTGAGTAAGCGGGGTAGTTGGGCCTCAAACGTCTTGACCTCACTTTTGTATCACCAGTAGCTGCATGTGTTTGTGAACCGACTGGCTCAAGGTCTTTTCTTTCCGTCAGTTCCTGCCGGGATGTAACTAAGGTTCGGGCCGTTTTGGAAGCTGGCGACGTTGTAGTATCCGTAGCCAACTCGAAGTGGTAACGGGATGGCTCTTTGCTGATGCAGTACGCACTGCAAGCGGACGGTCAAGCAGTCGTGCTGCATCGGCTTCCCTTGAATTCGTTTTTCGTGCGGGGTTTTCGACTGCCATAAGCTCTCAGATGCAGAATCAATGATGAAATAGTGGTGCTATGCATGAAAACAAAAATCGGCAGTTTCGATGAGCTGGGGTTGTTGTGGTGAGACCGACGAGGTATATCAAGGACGCTACGCCCATCTATTGATTAGCCTCAGTCTCCATAAACATAACAAGTTTGTTCGACTACCATCCTTTTTGCTACCTAACAGCACATCTACTGCTGGAATTTCCCATCAAAATCATGGCTTCTTACTATCCTGAAGGAGAATGCTACTTTGTGAGGAGCTCTCTCCGCTACGCTAGCCACTGGTCGGCGGGGAACCAAAGCCAATTCTATAACCATGTCCTTCTGGAATACTACTGGAATGGCTGGCCAGCAACCGGCCAGACGTCCAGAAGTCACACAAGGTCTCAGTGGAGGCATGGGGTCGGTCAAGGGGCAGGGAATAACACGCGGTTTGGCGACTGGGACAGGTTCTTTGTGGGCGAAAGCCGCGACAGGAATCCCGACAACATGCTCAGAGTTCACAGTCATCCCAACAGTCTCAACTGGAACGAATGTAGAGATCATCTCAGAGGGGGACCGAGAAAGTACATCCTTCGTCCTGTGAGGATTTATGACAGAAACGCGCAATGGCTGTGGATTGATGCCACAATCCCTCTGAGGGCTATCTATTTCCCTGTCGCTCAAACAACCGATCAAGCGTTCCAGAATCTCTGCACCTATGTCGTCATTGACTTCAAACATAGAACCCAGCTTGATATAATCAATCTCACCGGACAATGGCAGACGATCGCTATCACGCCACATAACGGCCTCGGCTGGAGAGACAACATGACCTGGGGCTTCAAAATCCCTGACATCATCACCTACTTGACCATACCAAACAAGCTGCGCAATCCGGACCAAGGCTTGTTCAGAACTAAAGTTCGAGGAGATGAGTTGGTCGTATGTGCTTCATCAACCAGAACCTGGAGAAGTTCCACTTCGATTCTCCACCATGGAGATTTTCTTCGCGAGATGGATCTAGCCAATATCCTCAGTGCGACATTTGGCGTTGAGGTCGGCTGGAGACCCTACCAGTACTCTTCTTTTCTCAAGAACCTCGTTCTTCAAGTGGTTGGGCTGGGTCTTGGTTTCATTCCAGGAGTCGGGCCAATCCTGTCTGTTGCCTTTGGCATAGCAGTTCAATTGCTTCAGGATCCGAAGTCATTCAGCCATGAGAACGTTCTCGACCTCAGTGCTGCAGTCTTGGACAGTCTTATCCAGGCATCGGGAAGATCCCAAAAGTATCTGGCACCAGACTTCCTCTCCAAATGCTCATCATGTGATGGGCAGCAAAGACAAATGCCCTTGACAGATGAAGAGCGAGAGCGTCGAAAAGAATTCGGCGAGGAACTCAACGCCCGCCTCACCGAGGAAATGAGTCAGCGATTGGTCATACGTTCGCTACATGAGCAACAGTTGTTGCTACAGGGGGTTTCCAACAACGATAACTCTCCAGTCGAAGAATTAGAGAGTACTACCGCAGATGCCGCCTCGGATGATGAGCTACCGGCTGAGGAGAAAACTGAAGAGGCGAGCGAGAAGCACGAATGAATCCTTTATGAATATCGAATGGTGATTTTCATAAAAGAACTGAGATGGATTTGGTTTTATTGTCAATCGCCAGCTGATATCTTCTCATGGGATAGAAGTCGCCCTTTATTAATTTAGGTTTGTATCTCATTTCCACAGTGTCTGGGAGATTGCCATCGTTAGGTCAAGTTGCGATGAATTATGAAGAATGGCAAAAGTCCTACAGGGATTTTCACAGCCAAACCCTGCGAATACAGGTTACGACGGATGATGGATGTTGTGTCGGGTAACGTTCGTTTTTGGCTTATTGACCATGCTGAACTCATATTGATATGCGGATACTCATTCATTTAAACCCGTGTGTTAGTTTGGGGCTTCTAGTACTATCGTTAATACTTCTTTCTTAATAAACAGCAGCATGAAACCCACCATTTTCTCGAGGTATCTATGGTTGCATAATTCACAGGCTATGAAACAGGGATGAATATATTCTGGGTTGTTGAAATAAAGTCTGTCGCGCATAATCGTCTGGGAACCACAGAAACCAATATCGTTATATAAAGCTTCGATTCATGTGGCTAGTTTCTAGTCTCATAATGCCTACCTGCCTACAGAAAGCGAAGACATACTTCAGGATAGATCCGGCACTTTTAGTAAACAAATGCCTGAATCTTTTAACATGCACAAGCTAAACCTCATAGTAACAGGATGCCTTTCTCTTTGACCCCTATCTTTCCAGTCTCTCGTACAATTATACAGGTTTCTCCACGCTCAGGCTATCAAGGGGCTTTTAGGGTTATGCTGAGATGAATGGGTTCGATTCCATCTTCGGGTAATGTGATTGTGAAAAATTAATAGGAGGAGCCTGCGGCAGCGAAGGTCGAGGAGGGCCCCGGACGGGTATGACTGTGCCGACAGTCGCCTGCTTATCTTTTGATAAAGTACCAATATCAAACTGTTTTTTCTTGGTCGTGGTTTCGGATATTTTCAAAGGCTTTACACTGTTGGGTTTCCGCTGGGAGACGTAAATGCCCAGATCCCCGACTAGCTTATAAAGCGCGTCTCGAATATCCTCTTCGCTTCGAGCATGTGGAGGAACAAAGATTCCATCACACCCGATCCAGGTTCCGATCAAGAGTTCCAGAGGGTCAGAGATTTCTTCAAAGAAGCCTGGCTTGTCTATGATATGTCTGCAGATTTGATGATTGGTGTTGTAGTTGGCACAACCCGTTGGGCAGTACTGCCCAGTTGGAGCAGAGGGCGGCGGAGCTCGAGGATTTCAAGTTTGATCTTTTACAGTTTATTCCTATAGGCCGGGGGAAGCACACCGCCTTTGTGTCTGAAGAGAGGCTCAGCTGTGTTCAAACCCGCTTGATCCGAGCAAATCTGACTCGCCGCAACCGCTTCGACATTTATTTCAGACAATGTCTAGACGAAGCACCAAACCCAGTTTCATCGGCGAACTTATTACTCATAATTCTTGATAAGAAGAGGTTGAACAATCCCGAAGAGAATTACCCAGAATGCCCTGCTGTTGAAGACACTCCATTCAGATGCCCGTATTGTGCTCAGATACTCGATCCGTCCTATTCCAGCTCAAAGAATACCAAGAAGTGGCGGTATGAGGACTTTTATCCTACACTTATGAGATTATTTCTAATAATCTATAGTGCTCACCTGGCAGAGGATCTGAGCCCTTACGAATGCATATACGCCCACTGTACTCGGCCTGATGCTATGTATAGTACGGTGGACGTCTGGAAGAAGCACCTCAGAGACTATCACGGCAATGTTTCTTGGCTCTGCGACACCTGCTGGTTAATAGCAGATGACCCAAGCGCTTTCACATTTCCAACCAAAGAGAGTTATCATGCGCACTTGAGAGCCAACCATGATGATGAATTTAACCTCAAGGATTTGCCACTTATGACTAAAATTGGACAAATAACAATAGTCCCGCCAGTCAAGTGTCCTTTGTGTCCTCATGACATACCTCTCCTACATCCCGAGACGGATAAACACCTCGCCGAGCATTTGCATGCCTTCGCACTGAAGGCCCTGCTCCGGAGAACGAATATTGAAATTGTTCGGCCCGAAAACGAACTTGAACCATCAATCGACGCGACGGTAGATGTCTCTTCTTCCAAGCACGATGTCGATAGTAAACCAGGCACGACAGTGAGCAGTCCTTTAGGTTCTAGAGGGCCACATCCGGCAGGATCTATAGCCGGGTCTCAAGCTTCTGACCTGTAAGTACCACCACTACGCATTCGAGTGGCACTATTACACTCCATTAGCCATACTATCTACTAATGCTGTTGTCTATTAGTTGTGCCCGCTCTGGACCCATTCATGAATGCTACTCTGCCTCTTCCATCTCTGCCCGTCCCTCGACTGCGAGCAGATTGCCACCTACACCTTCGGAGCGACCGAATGGTGAAAATGACCCGGGCGCTTTCAACCCACACTTCCAGTTCTTAACTGCGAAAGGTGCATGGACTGTACCAGCGCCTCCCGATGATCCCATTGCGCAGGAGGTTGATGCCGCATGGAAAGAGGGTGCGCAGCTCAAACACTGGATGAAACATGATGTGCCTAAATACAAATAAATCGGAGGTTAAATTATCAGTGGTGTCCGATATGGCCATTCGGTACAGGTAGAGCGCACATGCTTGATTCAAGGAACTAGGATATATGGCTTAAAGGGGTGGCACTAGACTAGAGGAGGAGCTGTCGTTATTCTCGATGGAATTAAAAGACATCAGTTATCATCTCGCATGAATTCTAATATCTAGCTAGGATTCATGACGTAGGGCCTAAGGTATTAATCAGGGCGACGGCGATGATGGAGCAGGAGATTAAAAGCGAATGTTTATTCGAACATTGTAACACTAAATATCTGCTTTTAAAGCTACTGGCTTTCCACTACAAATATTAATCCTCATCTTCAGCCATTTACCATGCTATCCTAGCCACGATAGAGTTAGGATACGTTCTCACAATGTACTTCCTAATCTCATCCACCAACAAGATACCAAGTCCAAGAGGAATAGGAATCAACCAAAACTCAATCGGAACAGACTCAGTATCAAACAAGTTCTGAATACCTGGTGCCTCGGTGACAAAAATGGCAATGACGAGACTGATAAGCATGCTAAGAATCAACCAAGGGTTGCGATGGGCCTTGGAAAGGGGACTGGCCTGGAAGATGCTCAGGCGACGATTTCGGACAGCAAGAATGTTTCCCCACTGAAGGAACACAAGTGTGACGAAGTAGACACACTGCCCCGTGTTGTTGAACTTGGTAAGCTCATCCTTTGTGTAGCCACGATATCCCTCAGAGTATCCCTCAAAAAGGAAGAAGAGCTCCGAGACTGGCATCTTTGCGTGCCGGTACATGTAGAAGAAGAACATGGAGTGGGCAGTGATGGTTTCCATGAAACCGGTAAAGAGATATGCTTGGGTGTAGATCTTGGTGTTGATGAGGTGATCGCGCTTGTGGTTGCGAGGCGGTAGAGATAGGAGGTCAAATTCCTCCTTCTCCATGATGAGCGAAAGACTTAGGAAAAGATCCGTGAAGACACAGATGATGATCATCAGGAATGCACTCAAGGGCAAGGGGACACCAAACCAGACGTTGAGAATGACGGGCCAGATCTCGGACCAACTACCAGCAGGGAGGAGGTACGAGATGACTTTCTGGAGGTTCTGGAATACAAGACGACCAAGGCGCATAGCATCAATGATGGAGTCAAATCGGTCCATGAGAACGAGATCAGATGCTTCAATAGCGACATCACTACCTGTGACGATAGCAACACCAACATCAGCGGCACGGAGGGCGGGAGCATCATTGACACCATCACCAGTAACAGCGACAACATTGTCTCGCTCTCGAAGCTCAGTGACAATGCGAAGCTTCTGCTCGGGAGTAGTTCGTGCGAAGACAATCTCATCATAGGCACACACAGCATCCCAGTCCTCTTGGCTCAGCCGACTAAGGTGAGATCCTTCCAGGAGCAAGCTTCGCTTGATGACCTCAGCTCGATCTCCTTTTTTGGGTTTACTCTTGGTCTCAGCGTCGCTGACGGTGACATTATGGAATAGCGTATCGATGGTGTCAGGATCCTGCTGGCAGGTAAAGATACCAGTGTTGCGAGCAATCGCCGCGGCAGTCAGAGCGTAATCACCAGTAACCATGAAGAAACGAGTTCCAGCACGTCGACATTGTTCAACAGTAGCAGGGATCTCAGGACGATGGGGATCAATGATGCCGAGCATACCAACAACAGTGAGGTCTTGGATGGCAGATTGTGTTACTTCATCACTGAAGCTGTTTGTTCCAGCGACAGAACGAGGGGTAATGAACTTCTCACACAGGACGATGACTCTCTCTGCTCGACAAGATGCTTCGTCCTGAATCTGCTGGAACTTGATTCGGGCGTCACGGGTGAGTGTCTCAACAGAGTTAGTCTCAGAGGACCAGTACTTGGTGCAGCCGGCGAGAAGAATGTCAGGAGCACCCTTGATGATGCATCGGTAAGCTCCTCTCTCATCGTCAGATTGAAAGACCGTGAGCATCCACTTGTTCTTGGAGTTGAAGGGTACTTCGAAGACACGAGGGACAGTCTTCTTGAAGCTATCACCAGCCGGACCAGATGCAGCAAATCGGAAGACGGCACTGTCAGTGGCATTGCCCTGGATAGTTCGTTCCTGAAGAGGAAGATGAATCGTCGTAGGGTCAAAGGATGCATCGTTGCAAAGAAGAGCAGCACGCTGCAAGGCCATTGCAGGTTGGCTGGCTTCCTTGCTGTGAGCAAGATGCTGGAACTCATCGGCAGAGTCGAACTTCTTGCCGACAAAAGCAACTGAACTGACAAACATTTGGTTCTGTGTAAGAGTGCCTGTCTTATCTGAACAGATGACGTTCACACAACCCAGTGTCTCAACAGTCGACAGACCCTTGGGCAAGATATTAACAGCCTTCATGCGACGAGCCACCATCATCAGTGTTAGAGCCACAGCAACGGGCATACCCTCTGGGATGAAAGCAACAACACAAGCCATGACGTTGACAAGCATGGCTGGGACACTCATGTAATCGCGATGATCGACACGTAGCCATCCAACCCATGTTAATAGGATGAGAAGCGCGAGGGTGATGGTCATGCAGACAATGATGATAACGAAGCGGGTGATTTCCTTCTGGATCAAAGCAGCAGAGTCCTTGACGCCAGAAGTAGAGCTTGCTATGCGACCCATGACAGTTCGGGGGCCTGTGAGGATGACCACGCCAATACCGTTTCCATTCATCACAGTTGTGCCCATGAAAGCAATGTTGCGACTCTCGAGGAAGTTTGCATCGGTTGCATCAACTGCACCCTCGATCTCATCCGACTCGCCTGTGAGAACAGAACGATCGAAGCGGATGTCGCCAGAGTGGCTGATGATTCGAAGGTCAGCAGGGACTTTGTCACCAACTTGAAGGTGGACGACATCGCCAGCCACGAGACCGACAGTGGGCAAGCTCTTGAGCTCTCCATCTCTCTTGACCATTGCAAACGAAGGAAGAAGGTCGAGGATAGCATTCATGGTCTTGGCAGTAGACCAATCCTGAAAAGCAGAGAAGCCAGCTTGGAGGAAGATAACGATGAGAATGAGGACGGCTAGGGATAGATTTTGATTGGAGGGAGGGTTGCTGAGTGGTTGCCAGCAGAGGAAGAAGATGATGGCTCCAACCCATAGAACCGAACAGAAGCCGCCAAAGATGTACTTGAGTGTCCTCTTGATGTAGTTCGTCTTGGGATGAGGGAGCGAGTTCTTCCCATCACGCTCAAGACGCGTTGCCGCAGAACCCTCCGAGAGACCTGCAGCAGGGCTAACGTTGAGCTGCTGGCACAGCTGTTCCGTCTGAAGCTCATGGTATTGGAGGTTGGAGAAGTAGTCTTCATCGGTCTTGTCCTTGATGGTCTTGGATTCTTCGGACTCGTGATCGACTTGTTTGGCTTCGGTAACCTGGATAGACAGGGTGCGGTATTCGATCTGGACACCAGAGTAGGGCGAGGCAGGGTGGATACGGCTTCGAGAGCTCGAGTGCGAGCGGGAACGACGACGGGAGAGGGAACGGGAAAGAGTGCGGCCGAGACGGTTTGCTTCAGAATCATCACGATCACGACCAGGACGAGCCTGGAACGTGATGTGAACATTCTGAGCCGTTTCAGGATCAATTTCCTTGCTGCGAATGTCTGGATCTGACATTGCGATGATTGTTCTGTAAGAGTATTTGAAGAAGGAAAAGATTTGCAGATGCAGAGGGAATCAGAGTGAGCAGAGTGAAGAAAGACTGGTATGAGGACAGCTATAGAAGTGATATTAATACAAATGGCCAGCAAGATCTAGACAATTCGAAAACTCCTCGCCAATCTCTCTTCCATTCATTTGAAGGAGGCCTCCTCTCGGATCTTCCTAACCCAGGTATCCAGACGAGACAGCGCCAAGAAATAAATGCCGCATGCATGTTGGCTGGTCATGACTTTTACTGCTATGAAGTGTCTTGTAGTGCAGAGTGAAGCTATACAAGAGGTGTACATCCCCCAACAGCCAAAATATCGTGTGGTTGACGGTAGGAGTTAGTATGTCACTACCTGCGGGCTCATATTGACAGAACTCCAGGGGGTCAGGGCCCTCGTGTTTGCTTACGGGCGCAAAGCAATTGAGGGGAAATGAGTTAGCTAACCCGTTGTGGGCGACGCCGTTTGTGATATCACAGCGTCGACTCAGCCCCTTTGTTGGTGAGGAGTCGCTTGTCTCCACTGGGTGAAAGTATTTGGCTCATATTGTTATGCGTGAGCTGGACTTGGGGTAGGAAAAAAAACTTGTCTGACGTGGGTGGCCCTGGGTGGGAAAAAGGGTCAAATGCGTCTAACCGAGTTGGACAGTCCCTCCAGTCGAGGGAACTTTTGAAGTGCTTTGACAGATGGGACCAAGTGGACAAGAAACCATTAAACTAATGTCAACATTCCAATTACTAAAATCATCAATTTAGAGCATCTTGCCACCCCTGAAGACCCTGAATCTCATGTTGCATTTGGTAAAAGGCACAGAAAATAAGGTCCTCGAATTAAGCATTTTCAACGTGGGTGTAGCCGTCTTGGCATGGTCATAGCGTCCTGCGATCGGGATGCCAAATGCGGCTGTGGCAGTGCTTGAGATTGTTCTAAGCTCAACTTGGACATCATCGTCATCTCTCACATGCTGCAAGTCAAATGCCTCACTGTCATTTCCCAGGAACTCGCATCTACGCGAATCAAAACAAGGGCCTTTTTTGCTCACCGACTACAGTTTCAAGGACATCTGACCTGTTTGAGCATGGGGGTAATGCCGTGGTTAGCCTGTTAGTTACACAATCTAAGCGACGACGAAAAGAAACAAGATTTTCATCCCTTCCCTCCACCCTGCCACCCTCCTTGCTTTGTTGTCTCTTTGTTGTGACTCGGGTCCGAACTCCTGCTATTTTCCCTTACTTTCCTCTAATCTCACTTGTTTTCTCGTTTTGATTGTGGGATTTTCCGAAAAAGTGAGGCTAGAACTCGAAAGGCTTTCTAGTGGCTTTGCTCTAACCCGAAACTCATTTAATCTACGAAGAAACCAGCCTATTCTTTTTTCGTTTACGCCCTCGCCAATCGCTTTTGCTCTCTGGCTGCGGTGGTTGTGCTGACGTTGCCTCTACCGTAAACTTTTCGCGAAGCCGCTCAGCCGAGCGCCTGTTTGCCATGAATAGACATGACCAATCTGACCACGGGGCAATGTAGCATTATGGAATCTGAGTTTCCAATGAAAACCCGAAGATCTGGAATTTTCCTCGGCAATTCAAGCCGTTTGAACAAAGTAAGAGCGTTCTGGACACGGCCTCGTGGAAAGAAGGCGTACGAAGTTATGATGAAATTGAACATGCTCGTAAATCTTACAACAACAAAGACATCTCCACGTCCAATTTACACTATGCTGAGTAGTCTTTCCGACAATTGAAATCACCGAACCTTGACATAGAGGCAGGGGGTCTCATGGTGGATGAAGAACACGTGGGTCGAGCCCTGTAAGTGTACTAGCAAGGGTCCGTCTGTTTCAACTCTAAGCTCATTAAGACCAAGAAAGCTCACCCTGTATCCGAGCTCCCAAATGCATGACTATCACCGAGGGGTATCTGGTGTACTCTTATTGGATACTGTAATAAGTGCTAGTCTTCACCTGCTTTTGACTAAGTGACTTTCCCATCCCAACTGCCCACCAAGTAGACAGCTAGAGATCCAGGGTAGTACATCGCATATTAGACGAGGCATGTACGTGCAGGCGATGTGATTTCCCGATGGAAAAACAGAATAAAGCTTGTTGTATCAAGAGATTTTTTAATTCAATTGGCAAACGTTGGCAACACAAAACGTCAAGTCTCTCCAAACGGTAGAGTAACTCCCTTTGGCTGTTTCCTCTCGATTGTCTTCATGAATAAATAAGCGTTATCTAAGGGTTGATTCAAAGTTCAAATGAAGCGTAACCATAAAATAACAAAATGAACGACTTTCAATATCGCGGGATTTTTTTATACGAAAGTTGTTGGTTCTGATATGAACAAAACAAAATATCAATTTCATACCCAGAACAAATGATTCTCCCGTCAATGATTATCTACTAAGCCATTTACTCACTATTGAGTCAGACCTACTGACTCAGGCCAGTCGCGTTTCAATCCCTCCAATATCCAGGTCCAGCTTGGGCAACAAATCCGAATGGCATATAAAGTTTCGCAAGCGAAAAACAAGGGTATGCTGCTTGTCAAGTGAAGAGGCCGGGACTTATTAGGCTGCATAGTTTCCGACAAACGACCAGTCTGTGCGGGCTGTCGAAAACGCGATCTCGCGTGCCACTACGCGATTAAATCATTTGAGTCGCGTTCCGACGCGATCAGCAGACGCTTCCATGACACTCAAGCCCAGCCTTTAGCTTCCAAATAAGTGTTAACGCTCCTGTAAACGCTGCCTGGGCGGGAAGGCAAAGTCGTCTTCGGAAGTCGTCAATCTGGAGCTGATGTTGAGAATGTTTTGGGGCACATAAAAGCTGGAAATGTTCTGCTTCAACTGACCCTTGGCACCTGAGACACGTCTACCTTATAAGTTTCCTTACATATCCATCATGCTGATTAGCCTTCTCGGCTTAAATTCGGATCTCAACTCCTATCATATACGAAACCACCTCGTTGTACTCGAGATCTCAGTACGGAACACCTCTTCCCAACAGACTATGGCAGTCGGCCTCTACGTGTTACCATGCCATTTACCCCAAGCCTCTTCACTCAGCAGAATCCGCGGAATCTCTTCTTCCTTCCGCAAAACTCTCGCTATGGGCTAGTTTTCCGAAGACCATGCCCTCGTGTGGGACATATTAGCTTCCTTTATTATAAACGACCGTTATTTTCCAGCATATCCTTAAAACGACTGTTTATTGGAGAGTATGATGGCGCATGAAGAGGCATTCTGTATCTGTTCCTCGCCTCTTGCCAATGCCATCTTGGTATGCTCAAGCGTAGGGTTTCTCGAACTCGAGACTAATTTGTTCTAGTATGATAATAGAACTTCCATGTGCGTCTACACGAGAGGTCCGAACACTGGAGCCCCTCGGCACTTTCTTGCAAGTGCTTGACCGGAGCAAAACGCCTATGAGGGTTGGAAGCCTCCGAGCAACGACTTACGACTATGCAAGCGGCATTCGCGCTGAGTAGGATCCATAGCCTACGCAGTTGAGTCAAAACTGGAAGTTCTTATAGCATCCATGCCCTAGCGCTGGCCCACGACTTGCGGCTGTGTAATGACATATTTCAAGTACAAAATTAAAAGTGAAAGAGTTAAAATCGGTTACTGCTCTATGAAACGGGGATATTCTTCGGAATTCTTGGATAATTCTCCGAGTCTGGCAAGGCCTTGGCATATCGCTTTATGCATATTAACTTGCTCAGGCAGCCTCCTCCAGCAACTTAACCAGACCCTTCTAAACATGCTTGATGGTATGATGAGATATGGGCTGAATATCACTTGGCCCCGACGCTTGCGCCGACTTCCTTTGGCCACTTGCCTCACGCAAGATACAAAATCCTTAAGTTCATAAATAAAGGTTCATATGTTTATTTACAGGCTAGGTAAGAGATCCATCTAATAATGCTCTCTTCAAGAGGTGTGCTTCAACTATTGTAAATAACACAATTTACTTCATCTATCATTACCTTCTGCGACCCATCTAGATCCTATATGATACAAAGCATTGTTGACGTGCTTCAAACTGGCTCACAGAAGGCGTATCACAGGCCATTCTTCCGTTCTACTGACCGATTATTGCATCATGAATAAATACCTCGTGAGCCATCTTGACGCCAAGCCATCCATCGCGACAAGCGGGTTTAGTCATGACTGCATGATGCCTCGGTCCCAACCTCTTCCGATGCATGCCGATTGATCCACTTCAGAGCCTCAACGTTGCCGAGAACCGGGGATGTGTGTCAGGGACCGCTGAAAATTCATATTAGATTGGACAAGGTACGGCTTCAAGTGGGTTTGAGGGAATGGCGGCATCATAAATCCGTAAATCGACGGACCCATCACGAGATGCTGTAAATATCCTCAGAGCTGAGTCCTTTCCGGACAATGGTACCGTAAAGGGCCTGAGGTCTCCTGTTTGAGGAGTTCTGGGCGGTTGATGTCTCCCGACTGAATGGTACAGGCTAGGTCATACTTCCCCGGAACTTGATCCGATACAATACGCCACAAGAGCTTTAGTGGTTTTCTAGGCCAAAGAGGTCTAATGGAAATCGGCTCATAATCAGGAGAGCCTGACATACTTCCAGTGTATTTGCCTCGATAGATTCATTGTTTCCGCTATAGGACTGAGAGTACATGTCCAGGTGAAATTTATTGGGCCAGCCTACGGAAAATGTTATGCAGGATGTGCGAAGAACATGATTTCGGCTACTCCTTAAATGAAGCGGCATGTTATTTCACGTACATGCCCCATTTATGTCGCGGGGAAAATGCGGGGAAGAAATAGTTCAATATCATGAAGCTATTCACATCAACCCTCAACAGTCGGGGTTTGCACCAAGGTATCATTCGTATGAATCGGTACAGTAAGTTCAATTGGCACCCAGCGTTAGATTCCATAAAGAATCCCCGAATGATCAGTCACTCCCTCAGCAAAAGTGATATCGGTTGGCGAACCGAGCATCAAGAAGAAACTGGGGTTCAGGGCGACTGTCACCCTTATGCTGGGGACTTGCAGTTTAGACTTCCGAAGGATGACAGGGCTTGGTTAACGGGGTGAAGCCACTGTTATTAGCCTCACGCTCGGGTGAACGAACATTGCCAAATTGGGAAGGGTTAAGCGCAACGAAACCCGGATCTCTGGATCCCCCCGGTTAGACCCCAGACGAGAAAAACTTAGTACGGGGAGAAATTGCCCAAACGAGCTTCTCGCTACTATAGTCATAAGTCAGGTCGAGTTTGCAAGACAGAATAGTATTTAAATAAGAGTCATCATGATAAGTCTCTTTCCAGTTCTCCAGGTTCTCCACGTTTCCTCTTTACCCCATATTCTACTTGACATTTCCCGCTAAACACAATGAACCACGCTAAGGAGCATTCTGCGGAGGAGCAGCACCATGAGACAACTGGAGTTGACGATCACCTTGCGCGTCTGGGTAACCAAGATGAGCATGAGCTTGGAAAACTCGAGTCTCTACGCCGGTATCCTAAGGCTTGCGCATGGTTCATCTTCGCTGTGTGGTATGTCCTGCTTGTGAGTTTCGAGAACCAGGCTTCTGGCAACATTCTTGGAATTCCGCGTTTCCGTGAGGACTTTGGCTATAAACAAGAAGATGGCACATATGTCCTGCATGCGAACTGGCAGTCAGCCTTCAGTGGTGCGCCAATGGCTTCGTAAGTACATTCTGCTAGCGTTACTCGAAATGACAAGAAACTGACAATGCTCTAGAGCCATTATTGGTTGTCTCGGTGGCGGATACCTTGCGGATAAGTTTGGTCGAAAAGTCATGTTCCACGCCGCCCTCGTTGTCAGCTATGCTGCTATCTCGATGGAGTTCGTGGCCACTACAAACGAGCTCTTCTTTGGAGGCAAGTTCCTGAACGGCTTCGCTACTGGCTGCATTGCTACTGTTTGCGTGAGCTACATCGGAGAGGTATGTTATTCAGAACTTCTTGACACTTTTCCTCTCCAGGGATATCAACTAACTTTGTTATAGATCGCTCCCCTCGCATTCCGAGGTGTAGCTACTTGTTTGGTCGGTTTTTCGTATACCCTCGGACCTCTCGTTTCGGCCTTGATCGTCAAATACACTGGCACTTTGGAAGATCGCTGGGCTTATCGTTCCGTCTTTTGCGCCCAGTTCGGATTTGCCGCCATCGTTACACCCTTCATGTTCTTCATGCCTGAGTCTCCTTGGTGGCTCATGACCCAGAACCGTGAGGAGGCCGCCCTCAAGAGTCTCGAGAAGTTGGGATATACCGGCGACGACGGTTTCAAGCGACTTTCCCTCATTAAGCACACCCTCGAGCAAGTCCGTACCGAGACTGAAGGTGTTACTATCTAAGGTTTGCTCTACAACTTCTAAAGTCAAAGAAGCCGGCTTCAACAATAACAAATAACCCAATTTTTTTTTTCCATCTCGGCGGCATTATAACCCAATGCCCACACAATTGCCTTCTAAGCTGCAGCGCAGCAAAGTTAGTACCGTGTATGACTCCTTCTTCTGAATATAAAAGCCTGCTCTTCCTCCCTTGAGG
>JABEXW010000405.1:0-59195 GCA_013266185.1 Fusarium sarcochroum | reverse complement strand
TAGAGCAAACCTTAGATAGTCATTCGCTCCGATATCATCGCTGCGGCTCGTGTGGGGTGTCGTTCTTGCTATTTGTCGTTCCTCTGGGCCTCAAACAAGATATGAGGGCCTGCCGTTAACCTTTGCAAAGAATACCCCTTCTTTCACTTCTCAAGCATTTGTCGGGCTTGCTTGTACCACTGCCGCATTCATCATCTATGGAACCGCTTTGAATTGGCTCAAAGACCCAAGAGCAATACAGACGTCTTCTGGCCAAGACATGCCGTGGGTGGACCACTTCTCTTACTCATACCGATGACATGTGGCTGGCAGTCGGGCGAGGGAATCGACATTCCGTGCGATGAGTTTAGAAGTGCTTACAACGGGGAGGATATGCTTGACATGCCCAACGCGGCGGATGCAGACGAGAGTGATGGATTGGGCTGAGGACCGCACAAGAATACTTCTAGATCCGGATACGAAGAACATTCTGGTTGCTCAAAAATCCTTTGCGGACGACCCGCCCGTCGCAAAGCTTGGTCCAATAGGTTTCAATGGGTAAGCCAACGTGCAAGATGGCCAGAGGGTTAACAACCACTCTCGGGACGCGCTACTTCGAAAGGCTCCGAGACGCATTGTTGTACCCCCCAAGAAGAAAGATTTTCTAGGCGAGTTGGTCGTTTCTCTTGCTGATGTAACTGAAAGTTGTTTTCCAAAAACATAAACAGCATTTGGATGGCCTTTTCGTCATTAGAGCAACGACGCCAGTAGTAGCGGCAATGCTGTTTTCGTAGGGCGCGAAAGGCAATAGTTTGACGAAGTATTCGACATCGCGCGCACGCGTTCCATGGGTTCATATCAGTGCTGCAGTTGATTGTAAATGGACTACGTACCCTGCAGACAAAATAACAATGCCCCGTCTGTACATTTCTTGTAGCCCTGTGGCTAAAGTGTCTAGTTCTCATTTGTATCCCTCCTTTTTATCTGTGATAAGGATATCTAAAAGCTTTAGCTGCATATGTGATGGCACGATGCCAGTTCATTGCTTATACGACTGTGTATTTCTGCGCGCTTATACCAGCTGCTCCAACATGTCCAGGCCTGGTTATTTAGATTTGAACGATATGGTTGCTGTGCACAATATTCCATGGCCATTGTAGATTCTGTCGTAAATCACATTGACCCCGTGTCGGACTTGCTATCCTCTAAGCAGACCCCTCGTCCACCACGCAGCGTCTTCTACACCACCTTGCTTCGAATCCTATGGATCTCAGCAAAGCCCATGCAGTACCTACTCCTGGTGCAGCGTCGGATTGTCACCCTCCTTGGGCATAGGTACGAATAACCAGGCGATAGCCGTGGCGACCAAGAGCGCGCAGAGAACAGGCTGCAAGATCTTGACGCCCGCGCTGGCCGCCACCAGACCGGTGATGATGGGGAACAGACAACCTCCAAGCTGCGCGAAAACGAAGACAAACGCCAAGGCCGTAGAGTGGATGCGGGGGTTGAAGAGCTTCGAGCCGACCGAGATACCCTGCTCCTGTTAGCCCGGACAATCGATCGGAGAAGGGACTCACAGTGGCAAAGTATGGCCCCATGAAAAACCCAAGCAGACTGATGGCGATTGAAGCCGCGATGATGTTTGGAACGCTGTATTGTCAGCAATAGCCACCCACGCAGGAGGAGAGACGTACAGCCAGAACAGAAGCTGGAGACCAATGCTGATGATGGTAAAACCAAAGATCATCTTGCGAATTCCAAAACGATGAGTAGGTTCGGCCAGCAGTAATCTTCCAAGGAGAGATCCTCCGCTGAAACCGGCAGGAACGAAACCCATCTGGTTAACGTTCCCGTCGCGAACAACAACCAGATACTCGACAACCCATCCGCTGGCGGTGAGTGTGGCGCCAAGGAAGAAGAAGAAAAACAAACTGATGAGCCACACGTTTTTGTTCTTGAGAGTCTCCTTTATCAAGGAGAACGCATCCTCGTTCTTTGATACAGGTGTCGCATCAGCCTCAAGTGTACGCTCAGTCGGCGGCTGCTCCCTCTTTAACCTCGGCGTGTCCCAGAACGCATAAACAACGAATGCAACATTAAGAACACCAATTCCAAGTGGAAATGTGTAAAACAGATACCATCTCGATGTTGTCCCCGCAGATGCAACACCAGTCGCGACGAAAGGCCCAACAAGACAACCAGCCATGTACATGGCGTGGATGAAAGCCAGCCATCGATGAGAGTCTTTTACGCCGGCGACAAACGTATTCCCATGTGTGTCTTGATAGGCTTGGCCCAGACTAGCCAGCCAGAAGGTGACGGTGAAAAGGGCAAATGGTGGTTTCCAGGACCGGAGAGCGTGCGCAATTACTTGTAGAACAGCCCCGAGGGTGAGCATTGAGCCGAGATCAAAGGCTTGACAGAGGTGGGGGTTGGAAAAGGCCCCAAAGAACCACCCAAAGAAGTTTGCGCCATAACTACAATCCTTAGTTTGAACTTTGAGTTGGGAGCGTTGTGTTGTCACTCACACTGATGAGACGATAGCTGTAGTGACACCATAGTCTCGAATGATGTGAGGCACTAGAGCCCCAATACTTCCATCATTAACTCCGGCAACAAAAAAGGAGAACCCAGCGCTCAGGATCTTGAGTAATTCCGCGGTACTGGGCTTGTTGGAGGTACGTGGAGGCTCATTGTCGCTGAGTGAAGCTCGGACCAGGCTTTCTTGACGAAGCTCGAATGCTTCCGGCGCGCTCGTTTCGGTCTGTGTAGTAGTCGCCATCTTCGATAAGATTGAAACACAGTGAGAGATCTGAATCCGATGAGGGTTGATGTTGTATTTATCATCTATTGCTCGGGTGGGAGATCATCGGTTACTCGTCGGGTCAACCGATGCAAACTTCCTAATACGGGAATAAGCGGTGCGGAGGGATCGTCAGTCGATCTCGCAACAACGGGCCGGTATGGCTAAACCACGGCAGATCGCCCGAGGAGCAGTGTGAACAAGCTGCTATCAAAAGGCCAGGCCCAACGAATGGTAGGACTGGACGTACGGACAGTTGAGGACGAGCTTGTCCATATGTGATAGCCTGGCGGGGGTGTGTTCTCAACTTCAAGTCTTGGAGAACTACAGTCAATAGCGTTCCCTAAGTGCAGATATTGTCGCGCTCACGAGTCACTGCAATCGTATCAGGTAAAGATTGCGAGTCGATCATCGCGAGGCTTCTAGTTATAATTCAGCGACACTTATGGGGCAGGTAAAAGTCCACTTCTGGATGTACTTTGTGGTTAGACGAAGCATCAGGGGATCCGAAAGATACGGCAACGATTATGAGGGATCTTCGCTACGACCAACGCTGCCACTACACAGGCCGGTTCTGTATAAAGTTCATGGTTGCGAGTCTTACACTTATTGTTTGACTGCCCGTCTATTCCTGGTCCCCAACGCCATATGTATATCCCAAGATTACCTGCCACGTCGACACTAACACCGGTGAAGTCATTCTCATAGCATTCTTCGGCCAAGTCCGATGCCAGAAGAATTGAAGACCGAACATGCTCCCATCTTCACAACAAGGCCACAGCCGCAACCAATCCTAACACAGCTCCGAGACTTAAAGAGCGGCTAGTACATGCATCATTGCTAGAAGTCTTAGTAGACGTGGCTTCGCCCGTCACGGTAACGAGATCTTTGTCAACAGTGCCGGTTGATTCAGTCGTCGCCCCCGCAGCATTAGAAGCTCCAGAGAGATCGCTGGTAGCCGACGCGTCAGTAGAAGCAGCAGTTTTAGCCGCCAGAAGATGCTCCTGGCCATCTGTGACAGTCACAGGAACCCAGTAGAAGGCTCCGTAGCCGGCGAAATAGTAAAACCCGTCAAAGGTCGTACCGCTGGAGCGTGGAAAAGTCGCCGTGGGGCTTCCATTGTCGTTTCCGCCGATGTTAATCGTAGTGCATGTTTTGGCGTATGTTTTGCTCATGTCGCATTGAGCAGAGAATGAATAGCTGTCTTCACCATCATCGTAGACGTAGGACTCTTTGTAGAGGCCGGTAGTAGCAGCTCCAGGAGTAGGTGTCTTGTCGGCCCATGGTCCGACGATTACGGTCTGTTGGGTGACATAGCAATCTTCTTCATCTTTGTTCGGGTATTTGTCCCAGTCGCAGTCCAAGACAAACGTAGTGGCCGTGGGGTTGGCACCAATTACTTGGGCGACAAAGTTGCCCGAGTAGGATGGCAGAAGAAGAGATGTAGTAGTGTGTGAAGGCATGATTTAATTGTTAGGAGAGTTATGACCAAGTTTGAGTTAAGGAGTGGTTTGAGAAAGAATTTATACAGGCAGGGTTGTTTTAAAATTATGATACTGTACGATTGGGGCACAGTTTAATTAGCCAAGGCCTTGGCGTGTTGGTTCTAACCATGACATGGATATATAGTCATTAAGTAATCATAATAGTAAGTATGAGAGACAAAACAAGATCGATCCACTGATGTTTTAAAATGGCATTTTAGTATTTCTTTGCTCTAAGTTGTCGGATGATTATATATACAGAGGTGGGCACCTCCAAGCTGCGTTGCCGACAACGGTTCGGATTGATGGAGCGCTTTCTATAATCTGCCCACGCACACCAAGCTTGCCATCCGCGTTCTTACTATCCTGCCCATTAGATGCCCTAAACGCATGAGAAATAACCTCTCATTGAGGTTTAGCACGTCTGAGAGCTAGCACGTCTAAGAGCTTGCACGATTTGTCGCTGCTCGTTGAGCCAAGCCCGTCGGTGAAAGTCTGCCAGTTGGTGGGGGAGTGGAACGTCGTTGTCCAGATCTAATTCGGACTTGTACCTCTCGAAAGGCTTTTGGGTCCTGAAAAAGACTTGGTCTTCCTGTTGACTGGGGAATGAGAGGGTGCCGATAGCTTCTCGAACGTTGTTGAGGTCGATCGTGAGGTCGTTATACACATCGAAACCCCGGTGGGTGGTGATGCTGGCGGGGTCGGGGGAGTATCTCTCTCCCGCGCGACGTCAGCGAGACAGAGCATCGGTTCCTGGATGAAGGTAGAACACCATCCATAAGTCCCATCAGAAGAGCTGCTAGATGGGTGATAGGAGGACCGGTCGGAGGACTCGCCGGAAGACTCGTTGGAAGACTTGTCGGATGAACCACTAGACGACTGTCCGCAGCAAATCGTCTGGAGGATCTTGGATACTGGTTGAGAGAGGGGGTTCGAAGATTCTTCCATCCACTCACGTTGTCGAGACAATGTGTTGTCTTGGATAGTAGGCATTTCTCACGGTCGCCGGTCGTCGGTTCGGCAGATAACTGTATACTGGAGTACCAACACCAGCAGTTCCGGCTCTCTGTTGAAAGATCATGTGAGTAATAAGATGGCAGAGCTCTAAAGACAATTACAGGTTCCAGAGAACTTCTGGTTGATAATGAAGGCCTCAAAGGGGAGAGAAGAGAGAGAAAGGGCTGGCATAGAAAGTTCGTATGCAGATCTTCTAGAGAAGCGCAAGGTGTGCATGCTGGAAAAAGGCGCATAGGAGAGATTCGGGGATAGAATCGACTGGAACTTGTGAAATGTCGTTGATAGCTTGGGAGACATCCTGTACGCTTACTGGCGAGGCCATCGTGGGCGATGAAGATGAGGTGCTTGAAGGATGGAAAGAACTTCTGAAGGTATCCTTCCCTCGAAGAGAGAGGAGAAAGAAAGTGATTTTTAGTGGGAGAATATGAAGAATCGGAAAGATGGATGAAAATGTGTTTGACAAACAGTGGCTGCAGGAACTTACTGTTTGGCACTGGTAGCTTCACCTGCCGCCCTTTGTTCGATTTGTTCACTGTTGCACGATGAACAGACCCACTGTTCCGTCGATGCTGCGCTCTCTTAGGATCTTTCCCTCTCATCAAAGTCTTGATTTCCTCTGCAAAGCTCTCTCTCCTGCATTCATCTGGTTCGAGAGGCGCCCACACCAGAGACCGCACTCGTACGCGAGAAACGCTGCATCGAGGTCAGAAGCTCCCCAGTTGCTAGAAGAAGCCTACTAACACATGAACAGTGCTTATGTCAAGCTCGTTCCAGCCGTGTCACTACCTCCTCGTCCACCTTTTCTTTCACTGAACCTCAAGGCCCCTGTCATCACCCTTTACCTTGCCCGCGCCGTCATCGACTCGCCGTGTCCTTCCCAAGCGCCCGTATTCGATGAATTCACTACTCCCCGGCAGTCTGGTCGAAGCTTGGGAAAGCGTCTGCATCAAAGTCCGTCCCCGCCAAGCCGGCCGCAATGAACCTAAACCCACCCTAGTGGAGGAGCTGTAGCTGTTTGGAATCTGGAATCCCCGACGCCTATACTTAGGTCATCGATTCTTATCCCCTTCCGGCCTAGACTCTAACGTTTTGAGCTCCTGCGACGTTTTCAAAGATGCTATGGTGTATCAAGGTGCACGCACTGGGATCCAAGCTGCTGTCGATCAAGTCGGGCTATTGAGAGGTGCCCACGAAGTCAATACGTAGGTTTTGTCGGTCTGCGATGCTGTAAAAATCCAGGGTCCCTTCAACTCTGGTCATCGAAAAGCCGAGCTACAACTCCGACTTATCGACTTTACCGGTCACCCCGGCAATGAGGTATATCGGGACTTGGCAGTGTCTCCCGACGAAATCGCTGCGATTATGATTCCAAGACATTCAATCTTTAGTATGAACCCGATGCCTTCCAACGTCATACAGACTCCAATGCGCTTCGTTATCGCAACAGTTCCCTCAGAAGCAGCACCTCAGAAGGACCCTACATTTGTCCCTCATCACAATCGTCCTTCCATCGTTGTTGAACTTAGGGATCGCTACGGGCTGGAAGTGAACAAAGCTTTGATCTCACAACACCTGGAAGAAGTCAATATCGTCATCCCACGTTACTCAACTCTGAACTATGACATTCTTCTGAGAACGACAATTGCTCAAAGTCTGGGAAGCACAGAATCAAGTCAGCTCAGTCAGATGTTTCATTGCCTGGGAGTGATGTGCCGGGGTTTGACCACGACACCAATTGATGACGACTCTAAGCTCAAAGAGATTTGTTCCTTAGTTGTCCGCAATGGAGCAGTCGAGAAATTGCAAGGCTTCATACAGTCTAAGCCAGATGACAGGTGGTGTCTTGAGTTTCCCCTTACAACAGGTCACTTCGACCCTCCGCTTGGACCAAAAGGTTGTCCACATTATCCGAGGTGCAATATTGTCAAGGTAGTCGTCAGAGACGGAGTCAAAGGGTTGGAGTTCCTCATGTAGTTTCTCTCATACGTTTCGTTATCGGTCAAGTACCGTGCAGTACGGTTTCATGTACTAGAAAGCCGTAGTCAAATAGACATTTGTCGAACGTAGCAATAACCTTGTTGTCACTTGTAGTTAACTTGAAGGCCCAGGTAGTCCATCATGGTGAACTTGAACGTTGATTGGGATGGGTGTCGAAGCACTTCTGATTGAGTCTATCTCTATATAAAGGCTACGAAATGTTGAAATGCGTTGGACTGCAACAGCGTGTATGACAACGACGATACAACTTATTTACCCAGGAATCCGGAGATTCCGGACAGATGCTCAAGCAATGTGATGACTTTCGCCTGGCCGATCAGAGTGAGCCAGTTTTGGACCATCTGCCACACCCGAAGAAGGTCTTGGTTGTCCGGACTGACACCTTCGTTGGGGGCGAGAATCACGCATCGAGTTGTAGCGTTGAACTTGATCGTACCGATCTTGAGCAATTTGTTGATAGCAGGCAGGTCTTTGCAGATGTACTCTTCAGCTGGAAGGTACCACGGCGTTTCGGCCTCGAAGGGGCTGGAACCAGCGCTGGGACCTCGTTTGACATCTTTGTCACTCGCGAGTGGGGCCTCGTCGTAGATGACGAACTCATTGTCTGGCTTGGGGGCAACAAGGGTGTTAGGCGAGGTCGAGAGCAATTGCGCAGACGCAGCAGAAACTGAAATGTATCCGGAGATACCGACATGACTGGTCGTCTGGGCTTCCCTGGGCCTTATCGTTTCGCAGTAGTGGGCAAAGACATTGCTCGGAATCTCGCCCTCTGCCAGGTCCACGGAGAAGATCGATCCCCATGGCCAATTTGGCCCTTCGGATCCTAACCGATTAACTATCAGGTGTTAGTCGGCGCGAGTTCGATGGGAGGAGAAACCTTACACCAGATCTTCCACATATTACGGTCGACCATGAGCTCGAAGAACTGCGATGGGACAGCTCGCTTGTTCGATGCGTAAAGTTCTTTGCAAGTTATTTCCGTGGCCCGCTTGCCGTAATGGTGCATGAAGTGAGCAACCGCCGGACGCATAAAGGCGAAATAGGCGCGTAAGTGCTCGCGGCGCACGGCGGTGTTTCGTACATCGACGGGAATACTGGCGCCAGGAAATCGCTCGCCAGGATGGCCCTGGGGCGAGAACTCGAGATAACTCTTTTGAGGCTCCATTTCGGGTGTTGAGTGATGATGAAAACGACAGAGTTGAGTTGTTGGAATGTTGTTTTTGACATGGCGACTTGCCTCCTTCTTGTTTTGTCTGTGCCAGTGCTATCACTGGCAGCCATTCACTTACACCTGCCAACAGTGATTCACTGGCCACCGATGAGCCGACGCCACCGGCAAGGATGCGACCTAACGGACATAGAGTCGCGGAGAACTCAAATCATGAATAAGTTGTTTGGTGCAGTGGAGCATAATACGGAGAAATAGGTCGGATAGAGGGATGTATTTCAGTTCAGCTCATACGGGGAATGGCACTGGATGCCTGTTCATGACAAGTCGTTTTCGAAGTGAACGTCCAAGTAAACTTCGAGAGTACCTTACTGGATTAAATCTCCATAAAGGTATCATACCTGATGACTTTAAATACAAATTTCTCTCTCTCAACCTTGAAGCAAAATAAAGCCGCATTTTCAGGCAGTCACCAACCTTATCATGCAAGCAATAAGCTTTTCTCTTGGGTATAAAATAAGAAGACCTCTCTCTTATAAAATATCTCCGTGATCGAGAAGCAATATCCTCATTTCGTGCGCATCAGACACTTATACCATGTTCCATTTGCAAAATATGCTGGCTGTTCACTTGCTTCCCTCCAGTCACTCGCTGCTTTGAACGTGAACAAGAGTCCACTGGATTTGTTCCCAGTGCTAACAGCCTTGTCTCGATTGAACAAAACTGGACCACCTCGTCAAGAAAGCGCAGGTCTGCTTGAGCTCCAAGAACAATAGTGTTGTCGTTATTTTCACTCAAAACCTTCAAGTTCCAACCACCATCATTATTTTTCGTTACCACGGCCTCACTTACCAGAACTCCGTGCACCAATATGAGCAACGACGACTACAACCACGGCGATGAGGCATCTGCTTCCTCGTCCCTCTCTCCCTCGCCGATGCAGACGCCCGACAACCCTGACGCCTCTTCTCCATTTGCGTCGTCGCCTCCATTTACATCAGATCCGTCTGACGAGGCACCCGACCAGCAGAACCAGCCACAGACTGCAGACGTGGTGCCCGCTATTCCCCCTCTGATCCACGTCGGAGAGTTGAGATTGATTGGCGTTGTCGACCCGTTTAACCACTGGGTTGCGACCTATCTTTCGAACCCATTTGGTGGTCCAGATACCAACGTCATGGCATACAGTAACCTCATCGGAAACGCCATTTTATATCAAGGCCCGCATCAGGAACACATTGACGAGGTCGGCGACATGCTGGGAGTCGACAATAGGTATACTTCCATCACGTGGCCGGTCGACAGCATGTTCGTGGAGTTCGACTTACCTCCTGGGTTTCGCCGGTACTACTTAACGTTCGTGCATAGATCACGGGCTGATCCCAGATTCGCAATTCGCCCTCCAGGCCACGGGCCCCCTTCACTCATGCGTGAAAATGAGAGACTCTTGGCAAATTGGAGGGAAGAACATCCGCACCCGTTGCAGGAAACACGTCAGAATGCCACGATCGTTTGGCCAAATCATCCTGACTACCGCTTGAATGACATAACTATTGAGCTTTTGCAAGAGATTGAAGAAGACGAGATGTAACGTTGAATGATTTGCAACATGCACCTTTTAGGATCAAGAAAGCTGCACAGCAAAGGCCCAAGTAGCTGACAAGAAGAGAGAAGAGATCAACCAGGATAACAGGCGTCAACAGCCGGTGATAGACATCGTCGAGATGCTACTTGGTTGGAGGAAGGTTGGAGAGTTGTCGAAGTATTCTCGGATGAACGAGGCAATATGTAGATCATGAACAGAACATATGGCCTACAAATTTGACTTGCTACCATGGTGATACCTGTTGACGTAGATTGATTCAGTAGAAGGTTAGATTTGCTGCACTGTCGTTGTGTTGTTGTGGCAGGCAGCGACAATCATGTTGGCTACTTACTAACCGAGACAAAACTTTCCCCATCACCATACCATCTTCAACATTCTCAACGGACTAATACCATGACCCGAACCAGCATAATCTCACACGCGCTATTCCATGTCTCCCACCGATCCTCCCTCCGATGCCGAGTTGATCCAGCTCCTGAGTATCTAATGACGATTACGATTGCGGGCGACGACTGCACTCCATCCGACCGATTCCCAGCGCACAAATACACTGCTAAAGACGAAGACATCTGTCAAGTGAGAATGAGCTATGATTCGAGTCTCCTTCAGATTTTTGCCACAGTCCATCGTGCAGAATCCCAAATGCGCACGGCAACCTAAACGCTAAGCTCTACCGGAAGCCTCAGCGCCTCGAGGATGTCGATGACCATGCGGAGGGGCTTGTTCACACTTGCAAGGCTCCATTATATACTACCCAGACTACCGGTATTCCACACGATCCCAACTGGTCCCCCAACCGATGCTTCCGTGGTGAGGATCCGCTCATGCCGGGCGGTGAATTGCAGAAGGGCATGCTGGAAGCTCTGCGTGGAAATCATCTCTACAAACTGTGTTAGAGTTGCCTCGACTCTCGGGCGAGTTGAAGAAGGGGTCGCAAAGTGGCTTGATATCCCCGGTGAGGATCAAGCCATGCCTGGAGTTTATATCGTTGGACTCAACCGCACGGGATAGTTGGGAAGGTATCTCAACAATATCGAGATGTCGAGGTTGATCAAAGCACTCGGGAGATATGTGGAGGACGTGCGACTCTGTTCAACGCAGGAAGAATGCGTCCCTCAATGTGGAAGAATGGAGAGCTCGAGGAAGACCTTTCAAATACCCACCGAACGGTCTCACAGCTGCGCCAGGAAGTAGAAGCGCTGCAAAAGGATAACCTAAACCTGTACGAGAAGATACGTCTCAACCTACAACCGAGGTGGAAGCGCGGCGCAGCGATACCATCGGCGTAGGGGGTAAACCCGAATCCATCGGCTGTATCGATTGGCGAAACAAGCAACCCTGGCAGAACCGGAGCTTGTGCACTGGTTCGCCAAGCCGACTCATCCAGCAGCTCACCAGTCGGACCTAGTACAATGCCATCACATCTACTCACGCAAGACGAGGCCGAGGCCGCCGATCGCCATGTTCACGTGTCAGTGCAACTAAGACCTGGATCCTACGAGTCAGGCCCGGGCATCTCAGCACTAGGCGCCATTGTGCATGAGTTTAAAGGAGATATAGTATTTGCGACATCGCGGTGAAGTTACGGAAGTGGAACGTGAGAAGGAGGAAGGTTTTTTGGAGGGGAACAAACAAACAAAAAGTCTTGCGATGCTGGGGCCTTGAGGTGCCCGGGAAAACAACATCTAGAAATCAGAGGCCAAGCACATTTCCAACAGCGCATTACATCATCTTCGATATTGTCAACGCACGCTCCGTCGCTGGCACTGTTAGGATCCGATCCGATTGCGAGCCTGAGAACACCAACACGTTGTTGAAGCGATCCATCGTTCAACAAATCACATTCTACCAACTACAAACTAACAGATGTCATCTAGATCCACTCTCTCCTCTAACACCCAGTCGACTCCCAAGCTACCTCGAAGCTCACGCTTCCCCATCAGCAGTATACCATTCGGCTTCCGGAAGAAACCAACAAGGACCAGGTCTTCGTACTGTATCGAGGTCAATCTCGGGTCCAGGTCCCAGTAAAACTGTCCCGACCATGATCCTTGAGCCGCACCCATTCCGACACCGCGAGACCATGCTAGGCTTCCACAAATTCATGAGCAACAACGACAAAAAAGGGCAAAGCAAAAGCTTGCCCTTTTCTCTCCCCTTCGAGGCCACCATCGTGAGGAACCCTCAGTAGCTCTCACGGACCAGAGTTTCTGCCTTAATATGGTTCGCCTCGTGACTCGCCGGACCTTTGCTTACGACACGAACAGACTGGTTTCAGTACTTCAGTATGTGGTTATTTGGCGAACCGACGACTGTCGACCCTGGAAAATGCCTGCCGTCGAAAGCAACAATATATTGTCCCGTATGCGAGCGGATGGAGGCGTCGTCCAACCCACTTCTTGCCCGATATCCGGCATTCACAAACTCTATACAGTAACTCAGCCATTCGATCTGCTAAGCCGTCTAGTGGCGAGTCCGCTAGCGAGTCTTTGGCTGAGAAGCTGATCTCTTCTCGAACCTGATGCTTGAGTTCAATAGCATTTTCCGTGAGAGGGGCTCTCCCGATACTTCTGCCAAGAATATCACTTTGTACAGAGTTGAACGTCTACCGTCATCATTACCGACCTCGAGAATATTCGAAAAGCCATCGACATTCAGCTGGTGTAAAGCGTCAAGACCAAGCTTCTTCGAGCACTTGATGCAGCTTCGACGAAACTTCGATGCGAATAAGTGCTTTCGACGTCGACATTCCACACGAACACCAGCAATCGGGAGAGTTAACCCGCTGGGCCTGGTCCAACGAGGATCAACGAATCATCATGACTCTCAGAGGCGAGATTCTGCAGTATCATTCAAAAAGGAAGAATCACAAGGAGGCGAGGAGTGATCATAAGACGCAAAATTCGGTGTACCAACAAATTTTGATTGCCACAATAGGTCAATGTTCCTACAGCTACAGTATGTAGGACGCTCTTATGAAGAGTATGCTAACATCGCTCAAACTCTCCTAGGTCAGCTCAAGCTACCGACACCAATCAACCCACGAATCCACCCATCCCATGATCGAATCAAACACAACGGCACATCCAACTACTCCCTCTTGACAGGAACCTTACGGTACCTGACCGTCTCAACACCACTGTCATCGAAACGTCTTTCAGCGACGACCTTGTAACCTCCAATACGTGGGAAGATCTTTGTCCAGAAGGTCCAGTAGACGCCTCCGAGGATCAAAACACCGACACCGACCACGGGGAAGACATAGTACGGGTATCCATCTGCGTTCCAGTCGCCATCGGGTGGGATGAACGGGACGATGGCGAGAAAGATGTTGGCAAGGAGGTAGATGATGGAGATTGGAAGGTATGTGTGCCAGGGTGAGGTCCACTTCTCCGATTTCTTGTAATGAAGGTATATGAGACCAGCAGTAACGAAGCCGTTGATCCAAGAACCGGGGTACGTGTACCTGAGCTGTTAGCGGATACCAGTGAGAGGGAGTGATCACATACAAGTTGACAATAAAGTTGTAAGCCGGGCCTGCGGGCGGCGCAAGAAGGACAATAACGGTAACGATCCAGTGGAGGAAGAGCTAAACTGTTAGTCAAGTCAACAAACGATGGACAAACTTACAGCTGTAGCTGGAGCGTTGAAAGGCTTGTTGGATGCCCAGAAGCGACTAAAAGGCAACATTCCTTCTTTTGCCAGCTCCTGGTTCAGTCGGGCGTGCGCGAATGACACAGCCAGGACGTTGCCCAGATTACTCAAAGCCACAAACGCGGGAAGACTGCGAGCTGCTGCACTGTCGCCAAAGATATTGCGGAAGAATAGACCGGCCACGATGACTTCGGACTTGGCAAGATCAGACTTTGAAATAGCAGCAAAGTAGGCGACGTTGGCGAGAACGTAGAGGATGGTTACACCACCGATGGCGATCGGGGCTGCCACAGCCAGAGTCTTCTTGGGGTGCTTCAATTCGCTGACGACGTAGTTGGCATTCTCCCAGCCCTTGTAACTGTAGATGATGTTGAGGAGAGCGTTCGAGTAAGCGTAAGCTCCACCTCCTCCGTAACCATCTCCATCTTCGATTCTAAAGGCATGATCGAAGTTGTGGGGATTCGGCACTCGACGATGGCCGGCCAGAGCGGCGAATCCGGCAAAGACAATGAACAAGAGGATAACCACTTTGAACACGCCAAGAACGTTGAATAGTCGGATACCCCATTTCGGGAGAGTGCTGTGTAGTACAACAGCAAATGTGATACATGAGACGGCAATACCACGAGCTTCCCAGCCATCAGGGATCTCTCGTCCAGATGCAAAGAGAATGTATCGACCAAATGCAAGGGCGTTACCAGATGAAAATCCCAGAAGGATCATCTGTGATGCCAACACACAAGTAGCCAAGTATCGAGGTCGACGATAAACACGTTCGAGATAATTCTTTTCACCGCCTGATCGGGGGATCTGAAGTCCAAACTCGAGAAAGACGCTGAGACCGCAAAAAGTGAGGAATCCTCCGATAACCCAAAGCATCAAAGCTATACCGACAGAGCCAGTAGCCGCAAAGATACTTGAAGGAGTAGAAAAGACTGACGGTCAGCTTAATCATTCACGACAGAGACAAACTTACTTCCGGTTCCAATCATCTTATTCAAAATCAAAAAGACAGCGCCAGTCACACCAATCTTGCGATCCTCAGAGTATGCAAAGTTCTGAGCATCAATAGTGCTCTCATTGTCGGTACCATGTCTTTCATCACTGAAGCCATCGTAGGGTCGCCCCCGCAAGGCATCAAAGGCCTGCTGGTTCTTCTTTGATTCCGCCATTGCTGATCCCAAAAAAACAATGGCAGACATCGAGTTTAAGAAGACGCGACGTACGCCATCGCGTCTTACATTGACGATACGCGGCACAGCAAATTCACAAATGAGATCCTGTACAGATGTCGACATCGAATCCTTGCTACACGAAATCGCCAAGATATGCAGATCACGAAGCAGCTACCCCAAGGGGAAGGTCGTGAGCCGCAGCGGGCGTCGTCTGCTGGCCACAAAATAAGCTCATAAGCATTGGGGTAAGCTTTCGGCTATGCTGATCCTAGCGACATAGGATGTGATAGGTTGGGGGCGTTTAGCCGGGGGTAATACAATAGTGTCATTAATTAGGAATAATCTAGAACTAGAAACAGAAGATGTGGTCGCTCATCTTGGCAGAAGCTCCAGGCTGCTCGAATCCTAGATTGCCAAGCGATGTCTTTGCCGCCTTGACCATCCCTGGGGGTCCGCACAGCATGATCTTGGAGTCTGGACCAGGTGTTGGGAACTTTTCCGCCATGAGTTCTTGTGTTGCGTATCCAGTGCCGAATGTCCAGTCAGCAGGGGCTTTTTCTACGACGTAGTACAGTTTGAAGTTTTGGGGGTATCGTCGTGCGAATGTCTCGAGTTGTTGGCGCAGAAGAATGTCTTGTTCTGAGCGGTTGGCGTAGACGAGGTTGACTTCTGTGAGGTCGCGATCGTCTTCGCAGATGGCTCGGATGATTTGGAACATGGGCGTGATGCCGGTTCCACCAGCGAGCATACCTATTCTCTTGCATAGACCGCGCTGGTATCGCATGGCGCCTTTGGGGCCACGGAATTGAACTTCATCGCCGAGTTCAAGGTTGGCGAGGTATTTGCCGGTGAGCTGTCCATCAGGATAGCACTTGATGACGAGTTCCAACTTTCCAAGGTCGTGGTTATTAGAAGTAGGCGTGTATGATCTGTTGACAGATTTGCCGTCGATTTCTGCCTTGATAGCAAGATGCTGACCAGTCGGTAGACCCAGGACGGTCGTAGGAGTAGGCAGACTAAAGACCAGACGATAAACATTAGGTGCAATCAACTCCTTTTCAGTCAAAGGAAGAGGATGGTATGCTGTTGAGTCTAGCCATCCTCTTTGAATAAGAGGATTGACCTTTGTGACCTTGGGCATCTTCTTATGAGGAGCATAGCTCATGAAACCACCCTCTTCAAAGTGAAGGTGCTTAGACAATCGCTTTGCGGTGATGGTACCGGCCACAGTGAAAATCGCAGAAGCAATGAGAAAGCCTTCGAGGAAACCCGGACCTGAGCCTGAGCCTGAGCCGGCCTTGACCTTGGGCAGGGCATTGAAAATCTCAGGATTCAATCGGTATGCTTGGTGTAGTGCGACAGCGCCAACTGATAAAGCTGCTGTGGCTGTGAGTGCAGTTGAAGTGAGGCTGCTTCCAGAAGCAGCCTTGGGGGCGGCCTTTTTCAGGGTGACAGCCTTAGGAGCGCCTCGTACTGGAGCTCCCTTGTACTCTCCAATGCGATACTCTTCCATAATCTCGAATGCATCTTCCGAATGACCAGCGTTGTCAAACTCTATTGTCGCATCTTTTCCAGCAGTTTCAATGAGAACATCTGCACCACCAGGGTGATCCTGCATGTATTTTGTGACATCATAAACTAAATAGTCAGTATAATCCCAGACAAGAACATTAATTTAGCATTAACTTACCCTGCCCCTTGATGGTCATCCAGCAGTCATCACGGGTGTTGTGAGCAGCCACCTCTTTAGCAGTAAACGAAGCCATTTTCAAAGATAACAGTCAGATAACAACAACAACACAGACCAAATCCACAGGGACAAGCTCATATATGAATCGCAATCAAATACGGTCGCAATGAGTGGCCAGTAAAATTTCCTATTTTAGACTTGCCGAGGTTCAAGGTCTTTTCTCGGCCGACTGTGGGTCCGGAGCGGCCGAGTCTCCGTGCTCGCTCCGTTTCTTCATTTCGCGATCTTCATCTTGGACATATTCCCGTCGGTCAAGGCCTGATATGGATGCAAATGGAGCCTCCATTGGCCGAGGCACGGATTTCGGTTTCAGAGATATCTTCCGTTGGGGTTTCATGGGCCTGGGGTTTTCGTATCTATTGTATGATTTGAGGTCAGGTAATAACCTGGTATTAAGCTAATCGCTAGTGGTGATACCTCCTTTCTTTTTAAATGACATCTAATAGGTCAGCACTTAATCTAACGTGGAGATTGCGTCGATTAGACTCGTGCTCTGCTAACATCAGGCCATGATTCTTGTGGAGACAGATTAATCGCCGTTCAAGTCAATGCCGCAAATTCTTCAATGCCGCCCCTATCAATGCCGGCAGATGACAAGGAATATGACAGATCCACAGAATTCGTCACAGCTTGAGGCTCTGTGCCTCGGCTCATTATTGCATTGCTGGTTTATATAGGCCAGACATTTTTCGACAATTTGTAAAGTCATTCGTCTCAGTGTTTGTTATCGCCATGGCTACCAAACGTTTCCATCTTATGGGTGAAGACCCTTCAACAGCCCAAGAAATTGAGATCCCTTCATCAATAGACGAGCCAGGTCTGCAGCACTTGGTAGCATCTCATTTTGCCATTGTCGATCCTAATGGTAAGTTTTATTGGTCATTGACAGAGCGAAGCTAACATTTCAGGCATTGGTTTTGTCACGGAATCCGACGCCTTGACAACTGTCGCAGACGTTCTCGCTGCTGATGACATTTCCATCACCATTGATGGCAAGGCTGTTCGCGAGGTTCCAGGTCCAAAGGGTCTGCCCATTGTAGGCAATTATTTTGAGGTGTACCCTGATCATCTTGGTAACCATCAAAGGTTATTCGAGAAATATGGCCCTCTCTTCCAAACAACAAACATGGGCACCACCATCTATCACACCAATGACCCTCAACTAGCCAGCATCGTCTTTGGCGAGACAGACTTTTTCTCCAAGCGAATTATCGATGGTCACCCCCTTCATCCCATCAAGAACAAGGAAGCTGGTGTTTTCCTTGGTGACACAGACACTGAAGAGTGGAAAGAAGTGCACAAGTTTTTGCCTCCAGCTCTTGGTCCAAAGGCTGTGCGACATTATGCGCCAACCATGCAAAGGACTGTTGAGGATGCCTTCAAGGTTTTCGACGAGCTTGATGAGCGCGATGAGGCTTGGAATGTGTATCCTTATATGCTCAAGCTTGGAGCACAGGCAGTTGGAAAGTTGGTCCTCGGAATGGACTTCCAACACTTTACTTCCCCCGACGCACGACCACACGAAATGGTGTTGAGAATCGCGCAGTCTCTGGAACTCAACAAAAAGATTACGTCCATGGGTAGCTGGTATCGTAACCTTCCTTTTGGCGACCCTCAGCGTCTTCGTGAAGCGCGAGCTCGCATGGAGGCTATGATGCAGGAGTCCGTCGCAAATGCTTCCAAGGGTGTTGGAGATTTGGAGCTTCAAGATGCTGCTGTTCAAGCCGAGAACATGGTCGATTACGTCCTTCGTGCTAGCGACAGCAAGGGCAACAAGCTACCACGCGAGCGCATCATGGAGCCACTTGTTGTTGCTACTGGCGCTGGCTTCACCACTACCAGTTCACTTCTGTCGTGGCTTTTGTATGGTCTCGTGGTGTACCCCGGCATGCAAGAGAGACTTCTCCAAGAGCTGGTCGACAACGGTTTTGACGAAAACACCCAAATCACTGCTGATTTGACCAACAAGCTCACATTCCTTGACAAGTATATCAAGGAGACTCAACGACGACACAACCCTTCATACCAACCTGCACGAACATCAGCTGTCGACATGATTCTCCCTGGCGGCTACAAGCTCCCCAAGGACTCCATCGTCATTCCTGCCCTGCACCACATCCACCACAACACCAAGATCTGGGACAACCCTGCTCTCTTTGACCCTGATCGCTGGGACACAGAGCGCGTCAAGAACCGACCAAACGCCTCTTACATTCCTTTCGCCACTGGACCTCGAATGTGTGTTGGTTTCAATTTTGCTCTTCAAGAGGTGAAGGTCTTCTTGCCCAAGCTTGTGTACCGATACAAGTTTAATCTTGCTCAGGATGGACCGGTTGAGTATGATCCCATGTTCCAATTGATTCGGCCGAATAATCTGTATGTGAGGGCGGAGAGGAGGATAAAGTGGCCATCAAAGAGTGATTGATCGATAGACTAGATTATAGACATAGACAAAATAATGGCGAGTAATGATTATACAATTGACGGTTTATATCAACATATCAACAGTGTGATGAGTAGAATTGTATGTAAGCCCGGTGCCCCAAAACGACAACTTACAGGATATGACTGAGTAGAATGTGTAGTTTACATGCGATGATATGTTCATCCTCGTAATGCCTTCAAAGCAGACTCCTTGGTCAATAACACCTTTGGATCGCCGGTTTCGATTATTCTTCCATCCTTCATGACAACAGCGATATCGAAATCAGTCACGTTATCGAGACGATGTGCAACTTCAATGACTGTTCGACCCTGCATGACCTCCCGAATAATCTCGCGAACCTCTTTGTCCGTGGCATTGTCGACACTGCTTGTTGGTTCGTCAAGGAGTACAATCTTCGAGTGTGAAAGCAAGGCTCGTGCAAGACAGAACAGTTGACGCTGTCCAACTGAAAATCCAAGCTCGCTCAAGTCCCCGTCGAGTCCTCCGCGGCCTTCTATTATTGGCCACAGTGTAGTCTTCTTCAAAGCTTCAATAAGAATCTCGTCTGCTTGAACGAGTCCTTCTGGGTCGAGGTTCTCTCGTACTGTGCCGGAGAGGTTGACAGGATCTTGAGGAATGGTTGTTGTTTGTGATCGGATATGTTGGCGTGGCATCGTTGATAAGTCTTTGCCGTCGATGCGAATGCTTCCAGATTTTAACTCGAGAAGACGAAGAATCGAAAGGACAAGAGATGATTTGCCACTAAAGAGTCAGTCAAGTTAATAAACTTGGAGACAGCCGTACCTTCCAGAGCGGCCACAGAGACAGAGTTTCTGACCTGCTTCGACCATGAGAGACACATCGTGGAGGACCGATTGCGATTCATCGCTAAACTGTTAGAAGAGCATCACTAGAGGAAAGCACATACCTACCTATATGAAGCTGTGATTCCATCAATCTCGATACTCCCTTCTGGCCAATTGTCGGGAGTCTCGCTTTCACCCTCCTTGTTCTCGTTGGGTGTGGTTTTAAGGAAAGACTTGAGTCTGGCGATGGCTCCGAGTGATGTCTCCAGGGTGGTCCATTGATCAATCGCCACCTTGAGAGTCATATTAAGTCCCAGAATATTGACCATGGCCAATCCAATGGCACCCTCGCTGGTTGTCCCTGGAACTCGAAGTGCAATGGTAACAAGCAGTATTGCCATGCCAGCAACAAACAAATCCAGGACGAGCTCCAACCATCGCTGGATGCAAAACATGAGATAAAATGGCTTTTGCGATGTGTTCAGCAGTTGAAAGCTTTCTTCCAGAAACTCTTTAGACCATCCGAAGGAGCGAACAGTTGACAGTCCAGCAACGATCTCGGTAAACTGAGTGTAAAGTGGTGTTTTTGCTTCGAGATCGAGCAATCGCATCTGTCTTGAGGTATGAAGATAATACCTTTGAATGAGGTAAAGGGCCAGAAGAGAAAGCGGAAGAAACGCCCCAAAGTAACTGGCTCCAGATGCAACAATACCAGTTTGAACCAAGCCACGTAGGGTCAAGTCTAGTGTCAAGTAGAATGCTAAAGGTAAAGACATGTCGATGAGTGTCATGTCTTGACTGAATCGATTCAAGATACTGCCACTCTCCGTTGTAGTAAAGAAGTGCAATGGCGCCCGACAGACAGCGTTTATAAGCTGCTCGTGGAGGTTATTTGACGACTTTTCCACGCCAACAATGAGGAAGAAGCTAAAGATTAGCAAGGTTCACTTTCGGACTGTTGACTTACTCAATATTCGCGAGAGCCAGGATCATCGAAGCTACGACGAGTCCGATGTAACCCCCTGCGTAATGAGCATCTTTCGAGCCATTGCCTTTCTCTGTCCAGATTCGCAGCCAGATTTCTACATCGTCAGTATTAGAATATATTGGGGTCCAAGTACTTACGAGGCATAGCTTCTAACACAGAGCCGACAACAGCAGTAGGAAAGACAATGCTGATGACTTTCCAGCCCATTGACCGAACGTAAATCTTGTAACAGTCTGTGTCACCCGTCTTTCGGGCCAAGTCAATCTCCTTGTTTTCCAAAGGTTTGATAATCTCTTTCTGTGCAACCTCCGGTGCCTCTGTCGGAGTGATGGCCTTCAGGGTCCCGGTGGGTTCGAGCTCGGAATATGTAACTTGATTCCGAGTGATTCGGCCGTCTTCGAGCATCGTGATGTAATCAGCGAAAGGCAAAAAGTGAACTAAACTGTCAGAAAAGCTTGTAATTGGAGGCAGACTTACTGTTACTTGTGGACATGACAACGGTGCTCGTCCGAAGCAAGCCATTCGCGCCTAACAGCCTGTGGAAAACTGTATTGGCTGTGGTCCTATCAAGACTACTGAAAACATCATCGAAAACGACGAGCTTCCTCCGGGAGTAAACGGCTCGAGCGATGGCCTGCGATTGTTAGCTGAAACTGGTGATGCTAGAGCAGCTGCATGTACTTACAACTCGCTGCTTTTGTCCACCACTCAAAGCTACTCCGCCAGATCCAACAATAGTCTCATGGCCTTGGGGCAGCTGGGCTAGATCCTCCTCCAAAGCACATGCATGAACAACTGTTGAGAGCCACTTCTCGTCTAGTTGTGATTGTCCGATGATGTTAGTTCGGATCGTGGTATTTCGCAGCCAGGGTATCTGATCGCAATAGGCCAGCGACTCTTCCGTTTTGACAGATCCTTCTGATGGTGCGATTTCGCCGATCAATACCTTCAGAAGTGTTGATTTCCCGCATCCTACTCTTCCCACAATCATGTTGAGTGTACCGCGCAGAATGCGTAAGTTGATGTCGCTGAGAAGTGAGGTGTCGTCGTCGGTCTGGAAGTTGGCGTCCTCGATCGTGACGGATTGGTCATCTTTCTCGTCTTGATGTGAAAGACCTTCCATATCCTGCTCCTTCAGCAACAGAAACGCTTGTATCCGACCGCAACCTCCAACAACTCCTGCGATCTGCATCAGGGACACCATAATCATGACAAGCGGTTGAGTGACGAGAGAAATCAAAGACAGAGACGTAAACGCCTCGGCAATGCTTAGTCCTTCGCCTGACTTGGTCCAGTAAATGGCAGACATGATGACAACAACCGGTGTCACTTGGGCAGAGACCATGGCTAAATTGTTAGTGGTGTCGTATGGAGCGTATGCAGAGGAAGCGACTTACCCAGTGTATTAAAGTGCACCAGCAACCATCTAAACCTCGCCGAGATCTTGAGCTCCTTGACTCTTAAACCCTGCACCATTTGACGAAAGAATTCTGTGAGTCCCATCATCTTGATGCCTTTGATCTGTGTCAGCATGTTCGAGGTTTCGCCCACGCGCTTCTGAACAGCTGCATTCCACTTCACTGTCGCTGGCTCCATAGCTGGTGAAATAATCCCACTCAGAATAGTCGTGACTTGGTTGTTAGCTTGGTTTCGGCCGAAGACTTAGGTCACTTACTGACTGTCGGGACCAGCACCAGTAGACTAGGCCTTCCGACTTGACGGTACAAGAGGTAAATTCCAACAGGAAGCTCAAGCATATTTGCCCACATATCATGAACCGAAGCTCCTGCTGCCACCATTGTTTCCACGTCAGCCGTCATGAGTGTAACTGGCGCAGACTCCTTGATGGACGTCGTTTTGAGTTTCAGTGTCTTTTTGAAAATCAATGACACAAGTCCGCCTCTGTACATAGTGACCAGTTGATAAGACATATGTTTATACCAGGCACCAGAGATTGCAAGGCCGAGGTAGATAAGGACGGTAGCTCCGATGAGACCGCTCGAGATTTGGATCGACATTTGCTTTCTGCTGACGAATACAATGACCGACTGGATGAGGAACGGCTGTGCAAAGTTGAAGCCGCTGTGGAGGAGTCTGGGGATGATACCAGCGGCGAGTTGCCATTTGTATGCGAGAAAGGTACACTTTAAAAGACTGGGTTGGCTCTGCTTGGAGCCTATGGGAGTTAGCTTGGCTTTAACCCAGGATCAAAACTTACTTTGCTCCCACCGCTTTTCCAGTGGCTCCGATACATGATCCGTATCGAACTTTGCGTCGATTGTTTCCAAGTTGTCGGTTTCGAGAACATTGCGGGATCCTTGAAGGAACAGTCCATTCAACCACCAAAAGAAGCTTCTGTTCACCACCCCTGAAGAGGTCTCGTGTATCTTTTCCTTCTCGCCAATCAACCGCTTTGGTGTTTCTTCGAGGATCAAGAGTATAGTCTTTAGTGCGAACGACGACGTAAACACGCCTGCGATGGCTCCCATCGATCGTATCCAGAAGGTTCGGATGAGGGCAATGTCCAGGATGATCGTGATAACAAGGTATCCGCCGATGAGTTTCGAAGGTTCCCCCGAGTTTCGGTGTTCCATGTACGACAAGGCTGCGAGCGCAAGTGATTCGATCAGTCCGAGGACGGGTTCTGCGATGGATGTTTGTGTCGAGTGCTCGCGACACCACAACACGACCAAGGCTATTTGAAGACTGGCATAACAGGTAATAATGGTCTGCATGGTTAGCATAGTTTACAGAAACTTGGAGCAGCTTACCAGTTTCGACCATAATAAAGGCCCAAGTTTAGCGACTCTTTCACAATTCCATAGTGCAATGATTCTCAACGGTACAAGAGCGATGAACAGACCAGTAGGAAGAAGAGACAGAATGCTCTGTTCAAAGAGAATAGTAAAGTCGAAGACGCCCAAACGATGGGGTCCAAATTCATTGTCTGCATCCATTTCGTATGCCTGAGCAGACTTTCACATATTCAGTCAATATCGAGACTCATCATGTTAAATAGTTCTTGCCTTGAAGGTAGACAGAGCGCTCCAAAGCACCCGAAAGGGTATAGCGGCAGGAGATCATAGAGTGACAGTTGAGAGTGGGGCCATACGGAATACGCATACGCGACACGAGCCAAGACTTGGAGATGGCCATTGAAGACGTGACTCATATGACATCGGGATCCCGTTCTTTACAGGCAAAATGCGATTCCGTTTTCTCTTCGTTAGCAGTGTAGAATCATTAACCTATTCAGTATGGACTCCAGGCAAACACTCATTGTTGCATTCAAGCAGTGGCGTGGCCCTGCTCGTGACTGCACGGTTCTAAGTATTTCAATCACTCTGGTACGGATAACCACTATCATCACACCAAAGCCTTCAGGCATCACAATCAAGCAGTGCGACTCGGATCTTTCTCGGTTCACATCTAACTGCCAGACTGGCCAAAAGCATGATGGGACCGCTCAGCCCTACGACCACATTCCAAGGCATGCTAAAAGTCTTGCTGCCACCAAATTGAAGGGCAACGGCTGAGCTTATCGATAACCTCTGACGCAGCACCTACGGATACGGAATTCAGCTATCCCTGTCCAAAGTAAGCGCTAAGCCTCATGGACAAGGGCTAATTCACAGGCCATTGAATCCATCAAACCATGAACAGACGAGACACCTTATCAGCACGCAGCTTTCGACTCCAAGCTCCATTTTTGCTCAGCCATGACCAAATTAAGCAGTGGCTCAGTTGAGCTTGTGATGATCCTAGACCAAACAGCATCTAGTCATCGCAAGCCCAAAGAGGCGGGGAATGCGCCAGGCTGAAACCAAGGCGCCCGGTAGACGATCCTACTAATAACAAGGGTCCCCGGCTTACGTATTTTGTTTAATGAATCTCGTCGGACTTGCGAAAGCGAGCTTATGAGTTTACTACCTAAATTTAATTCTTCACAGCCCCGAAAAGCCTCTTTCTACACAAAGCTACAAGCGCCAAAATGACGACCGTTTCGCCAGAGGCAAGCTCGTCGACTCCTGTCAGAGACACTGTCTCGCCTCCGTCGTACACTCTGGATGCTGAATCTCCCAAAGACGAGAAGATTGCGATTGAGTAAGTGTTCAATTCCAACTGCGCGACGTCGCTGACCGTTCTAGACAACCGACTATCAACGACGATAACCTCCCCGAAGTCGTAGTCGAACCAGCTGCCCAGAGTCCTCCCACGCAAACGAGTCCCATGAACGATTACAACACGGTGTCGGCCGTTTCTCCTGCGCCGACGAGTATAATGAATTACGATGGAACACAATCGCCTCCGATTCTACAACATCCTGCGCTCGCTGCGCAGCAAGGATACGCGGGACATCAATCGATGGTTATCCCTAACCAAGCAACACCTCCTGTTCAATACCCAGTCGGCGAGACGGTTACGCCTTTGCATTTGTTAGCTGATCAGGCCGATATGATGGACTGTCCATTCTGTCAGCGTCGCTCCGAGACACAGGTCAAGAAGTCAGCGTCTTCAATGACACAGTAAGTCTGACAGTCCCTCAATCTGCACCCGTCTAATTGTCGCAGCATCTACGCTACCGCCCTCTTCTTCACGACCCTTTTCGGTGTCATTTTCCCGTACACATGTCATTGCGCTTCGAATATCAGCCACCACTGCAAGAACTGCGGTCGCAAGGTCGCTTTCAAGGAGCGCGGGGGACAAATGGAGGCTCTCGGTACACCTGATCATTTGAGGGAGGTTTCCAAGTACCCTGCTGCTCCACCAAAGGAAAAGTAAACGGATTGTTGGAGTAAGGCGTTGAGGGCATAGTAATTATGTACAAACTAGTGAGCGATCGATAATCTAAACTTCTACAACTCTACTGCGCGCGCTCTGGTTCGTCGTCGGCCAACAAAGGCTCTCTCTCGGCGATCTTGTTATCCTTCTTCATACCGTATCTGGCAACGGTGTAAATGCCGAAAATGCCCATAAATGTGCTGACAGCAAATGCGATGATGCCCTTGAAGGTGAACCTGTTCTTGTTAGCAATCTCAAGTACAATGTCATATTTACACGGGGACACACCCTTCAGGAAGACGCGGTGGAGGAACATTCTCGCCAGAAAGGTCAAGAAGATCAGTGTTTCCAGCAGCATTTCCGGTAGTAGGAATACCACCAGACTTGCACGCATCCAGGTGGTTCTGAGGCAGCTTCAAAGAAGCCTGCAACTCAAGAGGATCCTCAACAAAGGTCGCAATCAATCCAGACGTAACATGCCACTCAATGTGACAGTGAAACAACCAGACACCTAGCAATTAGCCAAGTCCAATACCATGCTGAGAATACATACCTGGGTTATCAGCCTTGAACCGAAGCACAACGTTTCCATTGCCATTGACAACAACGGTGTCTCGTTTCATCGGGGTCTTTGAAAAGTTCTCTACAGATCCATCCCAGTCCCCTGCATCATCATCACTGCGAGACAACACTTGGAAGTGGTGACCGTGCAAATGGAATGGATGTCGTCCGTCGTCTCTGTTGTTGACCACAATCTGCACAATTTCATCTTTCTTCAAGACAAAGCTATGCGTATAAGTTCCGTAAATCTGAGGGTTGGTCGCTTCTTGTCCACTCGTCATGACAGTGTAGAGCGTCGGCACCTTGGGAGCGCGGTAGGTGATGTTATTGAAGAAAGCATAGTTGGCGCCATCACGGAGGTTATCCATGACTACATCCAACTCGACGTTTCTGCTTGGTTCGGGGAGTATAGCCATCTCATCATACGGCACGAGGTCCATATCATCGAATGGATCAAATTCATCCACGACAGCTGGCTTGGGAAGAGACTTTTCTTGATCGTATACAAGCCATCCTGTGACGTTCCAGTCGAGATCATCGGGCAACACGTCAAAGAGATCCTAACCGGTCAGCGATGTAAATCAAAGGATAAAAAACTTACTGTATCCATGCTCGCAACAATAGGAAAGTTGGCTGCGGTATCATCCTTCGTGGTAATCAAGACACTGCATCGCTGTCCAGCAGATAGATAAATCATGTTCGTTTGAGCTGGCTTTGTGTATGCACCATCCACTTCAACAATACTCATGTTGTGTCCTTCGATCCAAAAGTATTGACCAGCAAATGCAGCAATGTTGGCCAGTCGCAAAAAGTACGTCTTGCCAGGTTGCACTACAACCTTGAGGTCTTGAGTTTCATTGATCAGGGCAGCTTGAGGCACAGGTTCTGCGCCAGTTGGGTTTCCTTTTCTCAAAAACTCTGGAATCAAAGTCTGCATCTGATCGTGATACCAGTCTGAAATAGTCATGATAATCTCCTCATCATATTGTCCTTTGAAAGGTGACTCTGGGTCATGAATGACGAGAGGACCACGAAGACCATCGGGATACTGGCTTTCGGTGTGAGAATGATACCAGTATGTACCAGGTTGAGTGATCTGAAATGTCAGTAACGTTCATTAACATCGGGAGGCATACATACCGTAAAGTTGTAGAGAAGAGACTCTCCCGGTTGAATAGGACACTGAGTGACCTGCGACGGTCCATCCATATGATTAGACCCATTCATAAAAAGTCCATGGAAATGCAACGAAGTCGTCTGATTTCCCAGATTATTCCGAGCATTCACCAAAACGGTATCTCCAACATTGGCTTCAATCCGAGGAATCGGCCACTCCCCATTGATACCAATCGTGGGCCTCTCAAAAGCACCATCAGGATTGGCTCTGACCCATTCAATAGTAAAATCATAAGAAACCGTAGCAGCCAAAGCCGAGGGTATCAAAGCCGCAGCCCATCCAAATCTACGCATCTTGTTGTGTTGCCTGAGTAAAAGATTCGGATAAAGCGTGGAGACAAGACCACAACCACGCCAGTCACGTCGCAGGGATCTTATCAATCAGATAATCCGACGTCGGAAGGACCTTTTTGTCTCGTCCGTATTTTTGCGTGGTTTTAACCTCGTCAGGGTTCATCCTACAGACAGAATTTTCCCAAGCGAACAGCTGATCCCCTGTTGTTCAACCCGTGATTCGGCGTCTCACACGACTAAGTGGGCATCGTGTGACCCTTAGTCCAGAACCGGCCGAGGCAATTTCGAACCTAAAGCTTGGCGAGCGGTTGTCGGAATTGTCGGTGATAAGTTGACAGAGATTATCTGATCTGCTCAATCTGATCTTTTGGCTAAACCATCGTGTATCGATATCGTCAAAATGCTCGACTTATTCTCGGTACCCGTGTTCGTCGTCGTCTTTCGAGAGACCCTCGAGACTGCCATTATCGTCTCTGTTCTTTTGGCTTTTCTTAAGCAGACTCTTGATGGTTCTCAGCGCGATGCTAATCTCTACAAGACTTTGCGCACACAGGTGAGTTTCTCGTCATTGTGTCAAACTTCGCTAATTGTCAGGTCTGGCTTGGAACTGCCACTGGTTTTGCCCTCTGTCTCGTCGGCTCTGGTGTGATTATTGGCATCTTTTACATCCTCGGTAATGATACTTGGGCAGACCATGAGTACTACTACGAAGGTGTCTTTTCGCTCATCTCAGCAATCATTATCACCATCATGGGGGGTGCTCTGCTGCGTGTAGGAAAGATGGAGGATAAATGGCGCGCAAAGCTGGCCAAGGCGATTGAAGCTCCGGTGGCTGCTCACGGAAAGCGAGCGTGGCTGGTCAATTTCTTTGAGAAATATGCCATGTTCGCTTTGCCTTTCATCACGGTGCTTCGTGAAGGTATCGAAGGAATCGTCTTTGTTGCAGGCGTGTCTTTCTCTGCGCCCGCTTCTGCGGTACCTCTCCCAGTCATCATGGGATTGTTGCTGGGTGGACTTGTGGGATACGCTCTCTACCGGTAAGTCTGTCGCGTCCATTGGCATTCTCATCTGACTCTTGCAGGGGCGGTTCATCGGCAAAGCTGCAATATTTCCTCGTGGCTTCAACCTGTCTTCTTTACCTTGTCGCAGCAGGTCTGTTCTCCCGTGCTATCTGGCTCTTTGAGCAGCAGCAATGGAACAAGGTCGTCGGCGGTGACGCAGCGGAACTCGGCGATGGTCCTGGATCATACGATATTGATCGAAGTATCTGGCATGTCAACGTAAGTGTTTCATCTCATCCCAGACGTCTAGACTGTGCTGACCATTCAGTGCTGCAACCCTCAACTCAATGGCGGAGGAGGCTGGGCCATTCTGAATGCTGTTGTTGGTTGGAACAATTCGGCCACGTATGGATCCGTCCTCGCATATAACCTCTACTGGGTGTTTGTCATCGGACAATTCACGGCTATGGCCTACAAGGAGGATCACGGTCACTGGCCATTGATGAAGGCCAAGGAAGAGCACACCCGAACTGATTAAGTGAAATGTACATTCTGCAGTAAATACCATTATCAATTCGTGTTCGTTTTCGTACACTTGCGTTGTCTACATGATGCGCGCTAAAGGCATCTATCCATCACTCTAATCCTCCACTCTCGCCTTCTTACGGGGTCGTCCAGGTCCGCGTGTAGTCTTGCGCTTATCTCCTGCAGCGCTTGCCAACTGCTTGGCCTCAAACTTCTCCAGCTCACCCGGTGCGATTGTTCGTAGCTTGGACTCGTGCTCCCAGGTGGAATCGGCAGGGCGGTAACCAACCCACTGCACTTGGTACATGTACTGGGTGCCCTTGGACTTACCAGGGAGCGTGGTGCGCTTGAGAATCCTGAAGACGTGGTAGATGTCGAGGTTGGTAGCAGTCTCGCGACCACCTTCCTGCTTCTCCCAGTACTTGAAGACGAGGGCTGGCACTTGTTCTTGTAGAGCCCATTCTGATTCCCAAGTCTCCTCGCCGCCCTCCCACTTGACTTTGATGTCGACGGTCGAGTTGTTGGCGTCGACGCGATGATCGGTGAATTCGTCAATCTCTACGTCTTCTCTGAAGCCGGGATTGACCTTTTCCGGTGCGTCTCCGTTCGGCAGCGCCTCGCCATTCTGCTCGGTAGTCTTGGATTCGGTGGTCTTGGGCTCGCTCTTTGGCTCGGCGCGTTCGGCAGGTTTCTCGTCGACAGGAGTCGCGGGTTTCTTTTCTTTCGCGGGAGTGCCGGTCTTTGGTGTGCTGACTTTCGGGGTTCCTCTAGGAGTGCCAGTTCGAGGTGTTCCAACTCTGGGGGTTCCAGTGCGAGGAGTGCCGGTTCGAGGAGTGCCAGATCTCAAAGCTGGAGACGCCTTGATTCCATCGGGCTTTTCGCGATTGACCAAGACATCTCGATCCTTAGAAGGTGTGCCTGAAGTCATTGCGTCTCTGGATCTCAACGGCGAAGCTGGAACGTCGTAAGGATCTGATGGTCAGCTTGGAAGCGACAGCTGCGATGATGAAAATTACCTTTGTTCGGCGAAACCATCACGACCGGATAAAAATCACGACAGTCGCCGATTGACCTTTGTCGTGATTCTGCGCGTTGAAGCTTTGCAGTGGTAGCACTATTGCGTCACTGTAGATGCTGGTCGCAAGTAGTTGAGCGTGGGCGCGTTGTCCGCGACGCGCCGGTTTATGGGGCTGGGGGCGCCACATCAGCCACACCGGTGTGACTGCTGGCAATGAGCTGATTTTTATGTGTCAATTGAGTAATATTACTATATAGGAATGTATTGAAGTGACTGGGTTTCTTTTCGCGGTTTCCGTCGCTTTGAGTATCGTGGCACTAAGTAAAGTTTACTTTACAACCTCTTAAAGTAAAAGAAGCCGGTGTCAACAAGAACAAATGCGCACACAATTGCCTTCCAAGCTGCAGCGCAGCAAAGTTAGTACCGTGTATAACTCCTTCTTCTATATATAAAACCCTGTGGATCTGCTGAGTGTCGTGGTACAGCTTCTTTGTTGAAAGGCAAAAATGGATGTAATCCTAGTGGCTGTTGAGACCTATATCTCAACAGTCTTGCCTTCTCATAACCACCATGACTAGGTAAGTCAGAGACCGTTTCGGATGAATCAACACGGAACAGACAATCGTCTCTCGACTTTCGTCTTGGGGAAGCGCCATTCAAGCTAGAGCATCTTGACGACTATGAGTCCGGAGGCCATTATCCAGTTCACTTACATGACGCGCTAGCAGAAGATAGTCGGTATCGTGTCATCCACAAGTTAGGAAACGGAGGATTTGGCAACGTCTTGCTTTGTCAGGATACAAACGCAAAGACCGCAAAGTATGTTGCTATCAAGATACTTATCTCTAAAGTATCATCGGAAGGCCATGAAGAGCTGCGGGTCTCTGCGTTGCTCAAAAATCTTGAGTCTGTTTCAACATCAATATGTCTTCCGCTAGACTAAATCCGTGTTGAAGGACCAACGGTAGTCATATCTGCTTGGTTTACCCTGTACTCGACCCCAAAGTCTCCCTGGGCGTGTTGTCAACTTTCAACAACCTAGACGAAAAGTTGCGAGAGGTCTGTCGCACCGTCGTTGAAGCTGTGAACTTACTTCACAGCCGGGGGCTGTGTCATGGTGGTGAGCATATCGTCACCACAAGTTGATCCAGCTAACAATAAGCAAACCTCACACCAAACAGCATCCGCCATCACACCCAGAATCTCGATGGCCTGGGCGAGAAAGAAGTGATTGGGATCCTAGGAAAACCAGTTCGAAATCCCATGTTGAAGGGAGACGCACCAGACCATGACGAACCCTTCTGTGCCGCAATATCATGTCTATCCTGTCGAATGGCAAAGCGTGTCAGCAGACTACATCAGTCATCAACCCTGTCTTATCGATTTTGGCGAGCCCTTTGTAGAATCGAATTCTCCTAAAGGCCTCGGCATCTTAGGGCCGTACCGCGCTCCCGAGTTGATATTAGACAACTCAATCAGCCGTGCAGTTGACCTCTTGTCATTGGTATGCCCTCTTTTCGAGAGACGTACAGGCAGAGGACTTTTGAAGTTATTTGACGATGATGATGATTCTTACCTTGACGCTATGGTGAAGGTTTTGGGCATACTTCCCGAGAGATGGTGGTCTTGAACCTGGAAGGATCGAAAAAGTCTCTACAAGGATGATCCGGATCAGAACGGACTCGCTGTTGCAGCTAACACGTGGGGTTCTAGACCAGTCGAAGGTGTTGTAAGCAGGGTGCATCCATCTGTAGCTCATGAGCTCGATCGTCAAAGGAGAAGCTTGCCCCTGGAGTGTGGTACGTGGATGCGCCTGAAGAAAGCGATCATCGAGGTATTCCAAATCAAGAGATCGATGCTTACAGGTCTGCTTGGTGAGTTATTACGGTACAGTCTAAAGTAGCGCGTAAGTGCGGCATCAGTCTTGGAACATAAGTGGTTCAAGATGTAGACAATGCCGTGGTGTTTTGGGGTCAGATTCGACGATGACACACTCCGGCCGCCGTGCCCCCCATAATCGCAGCATCTTAGTCCAACGCGTTGATACAAATTAAAAGAAACTGAAAGTCTAGATTCCACCAGATGAACAATTATTACGTCTAATGCATCGCAAATAGACCACTCTAGGGTAATGTCGGTCAATCCCGGACTCACCGTTGACCGAAATCACCAACATGCAAACACTTTCACCCACGGGGGAAAATAGGAATGAAAATTTCTCCCACTAGGAAATAACGCCTTAGACGCCATTAGCTTTAGTGGCCGGTGAATCATGCTAGCAGCAGCCATGCGCCACTCAAGCAGTCAAGCTCACGCCACAGATGTCAATTACACAGTAGTGCCGAGCTTGCAAGCTCGATCGATGAAGATTTCTTCACTGTAAATATTTGTATCTTGAAGTCTATGCTATGATTTCAGAGCTGATGTTGATCTTTTCGGCGGGCGTCATTAATACTAACCAAGGCTCATCACTGGCCATGATTCCATTTGGTGGCTGAATTGCAAAGTGATCACCTCCATGATCTGAGAGTTCCAGTTCACCTTGGCAACACATTCACGGGTTTCGATACCCAGGTTAGGCAGCCAACATTGATCCTCAACACCATTTTCTCGCTTCATCTCGCCGAGAGAAAGCGGCTTGAAGCGAGGCAGAATTCACCTGAGTGACCTTGCAGGATCGCTAGGGTCTGGCTTGGCTTGGGCACGTCATCGGCTTGCATCCAACAACGACTTAGTCTCGAGACAAGCAGACCAATAGCTTGGACAAGCTTGCAAAGCCAAGCAGATCTAGCCAGTGTCTTGAACTTTTGTCAAATGCTAGAGGTGAAAAGGCAGGTGAGCTTACGGACAAGACTTGACGTGGTCTGAGGCGACTATGGTGAATCCATCACCGTATTTGATGCGTGGCAACACAAACCCCAATGCAGGGATGTTCGGGGAGTACGGCCTTATGGACAGGGACAACTACCGTATCGAGTGTAGTTGCTTGTGTCGTGAGTCTAGTCTTTGTGTTCATCACGCTACGGCGTTGTCGATCGGGTATGCTTAAGTATTCCTCGATCACTATTCTCACTTCAATCACACCATGATGCTGACCGTAGACTCACTGCGATCCAACCAGACTTCGTTACAGTTGATTCAGGTGACGGTAGGCTCCGGCGTGGGGTGTAATTGTCATGATCACAAGCTGTAGCAAAAGGGTTGCATGAATTAGGTCCCAAATATCCGGTCCAAGACACACGGTCCAAGTTCACCCGCGCATCCGATCGTATACTTGAAGCTGAGAGTGGACGGGATCGGGGATCAACGGGGAGATGGAGACGGGGAGCATCGAGACGCAGCCAAGACATCCACTCACTAAATTGGAAGGTAGTTAAAACAAGGGACAAATGAAGAAATGAGCCTCAATTGAAAACTCGTGAGGTTGAATTTAGTCCGGAGCCCACGAGGCCGGGTCTCTCATGCAACCGGCCGACGCCCGGGGGGACTCAAGAAACCCATGTCGAATAAAGTCCAGGGTGGATGAATTTTGCATTTTTGCCGTATTCAATTGGCCGAGGCGAAATAAGCGTGCGATCACCTCAGATCGCGTCATCGTCCTAGTCAGTCTGAATGCCCCCAAAAAAGGGTCAAGTCTTCAAACAAGACATTTTCATGACACATTAGCTGCCCACGAAGCGCGTGTTGCAAGCAATTATTGAGTATGAACCCCCATGAAGTAAGAGCACTTCAAAAGGACTACAGGGGATGGCAGTGAACGGGGTGTGTTTAACCCCGTGCCTCGATGACCAAGTGCCCTTCTTATTCGCTACTCTACCAAAATGGCACGATTCAGGTGTGGTCCTAGGCCCGAGCCGTTGCTCTAATGCCATCTTCTGGCGTCTTTCTAGAGCTTCTCGGCCCCAAGCGTGCAAGAGGCTCCGCAGGTAGTGCTTGGTAACTGTGGGTACTCCAAGTTTGCGTCTTGCCTTCCATTTCCCACGGGGCAACTCATTTATGGTTAAACTTCTCTGTTATTAAAGGAGATGGATCCCCCTTCTAATCATGGCTCATCAGTCGAGCATCCTTGGGTTTTGCATCTTCATTGCCATTGAGGCTGCCAGTCGTTAAGTATAACAGGCATTGTCCAGACCATTCGCGATCATGAGCAACGATGATCTCAAGGGCGATGGCCCAAAGATAAACAACACACACTTTGTTGGATCCGACAGTGATGAGGGTATGTCGCAAACGTTGAAACGGTCCATCAAACGCTAACAGATCAGGTCGTCTACAGCATGCCGCCGATAACAAGCGTCAGATCGGAGTCCTCAGCGCGTCCATGTTGATCTTCAACCGTGTCATCGGTACCGGTATCTTTGCGACTCCCGGCTCTATCCTCGCCCTCTCTGGAAGTCCCGGTCTCGCCTTGATCATTTGGGTTGTTGGTGCCATCATCGCCGCTGCTGGTACCGCCGTCTACCTCGAATGGGGAACCGGTATCCCCAAGAACGGTGGTGAGAAGAATTACCTCGAGTTCATCTATCGCAAGCCAAAGTTCCTTGTCACCGGCATGTACGCCTCATACGTTATCCTCATGGGTTGGGCCTCTGGTAACTCTGTCGTCTTTGGCGAGTACATCCTCCACGCTGCCAACAAAGAGGTCGATCGCTGGAACCAGCGAGGCATCGGTCTTGCCTGTATCACAGTCGCCTTTATCATCCATGGAACCGCTCTGAAGTGGGGTCTTCGTCTGCAGAACCTTCTCGGTATAATCAAGCTCATCATCATCTTCATCATCATTATCTGCGGTTTCGTCGCTCTCGGTGGCCACCTCAAGACTGATGATAAGCCCGACAACTTCAGCCACGGTTTCAGGGGCACCACTGGCAGCGCCTACGGTGTTGTCACCGCCCTGTACAACGTTATTTGGAGTTTTATCGGTTACAGCAACGCCAACTATGCTCTGAGCGAGACCCGCAACCCTGTGCGCACCCTCAAGATTGCTGCTCCTACTGCCATCATCTCCGTCTCGATCCTCTACATTCTCGTCAACATTGCCTACTTTGCTGCCGTTTCAAAGGAGGAGATCATCGCATCCGAGCGTCTGGTCGCTGCCTCTCTGTTCCGCAATGTTATGGGTAGTGCGGCTGAGCGCGCCCTGTCGGTCTTTGTCGCTCTGTCTGCTTTTGGCAATGTCCTCAGTGTCATTTTCTCTCAGGGTCGTCTTGTCCAGGAGCTTGGTCGTGAGGGTATCTTGCCCTTTTCTCGTCTCTGGGCCAGCAACCGACCTTTCAACGCTCCTCTTGCCGGTCTCTTTGAGCACTGGGTCATTTGTGTCATTGTCATTCTGGCTCCTCCTCCTGGTGATGCCTACAACTTCATTCTCAACCTCATCTCTTACCCTCTCGCCATCGTCAACACCTTTGTCGCTGGTGGTCTTGTCCACCTGTACTTCCACGGCGCCAAGTACAACTGGAACCCTCCGATCAGGGCTACCCTTCCTGTCACCATCTTCTTCATGCTCAGCAACATGTACCTGGTGATTGCTCCTTTCATCGCTCCCGATGATCCTAGCCAGAACCAGTACAAGAGCATGCCTTACTACATTCACTGTGTTGTCGGTATTGGTATCTTGTTTGCTGGTGGTGTCTACTGGCTCATCTGGGCAGTCATTCTTCCCAAGATTGGTGGCTACAAGCTTGTTCGCGAGACTCATGTCGATGAGATTGATGGCTGGGAGTCCAACCGCTTCCGACACGAGCCCATTCACTAGACTACCATGGTCGTCTGCTTAGTTGTTATCGCGATCATAGACTATAGATTATACCTAATATCATTCCTTGTTTCGAGCTATACCTGCAGTGTCCGCTGTGATCCCACATCAGATTAACCTTTATCTCCACTGACGATCTCAACTCTGGTCCACTAATACCCGTGTGATCGATCATCGAAGCTCAGGATGTGCATGTGGACCTGTTAGTAATTTTGTATCATTGATGTCTAAATCCAGTCTAGTATGAGGTTGATGTGATACTCAAGCCTCCTCTTACCTATTGCATTTGTGGCTTTGCTCGTTGCATCATTTTGACATTGTCACCGGATTTCTCATGGAATTGATCACAATCAGCCTAAGACTACTGCAATCCCGAGTTTATTTTCAAAGAGACAATCGGATAAGTCTGCTGAAAAGGGCTGGCCAGAGTCGAACTTATATTTCCCCGTCAGTGTTATTTGCTTCGTGATAATTACCCCAACCCAGATCCTAACATCACAAACTACTCGCTGGTCTGAGTGGACAAGCCAACTCCCTCTCCATGTGAGAGCGGGTAATACAGCATAACAATATGGAAACCATAACCTCATTGCCCTATAGAAAGTAACCTAATTAGATAGATTGAATAAAAAATACGTGGTTATTTTACCCTCTCTTCACGGAAAAGAAAAAAGGGGCACTTATCCAGACCCTCGGATGGCCGTGATCAATCTTGCGAGACGTTACGGTACTTAGTGTTTGTGTTTCGGCACCAGCATATCAACCGCGACGGCCGGCTTGCGCACCACAATTCATACACAATGTTGCTTCAGGTGAATTGCGGTCATTTCTACGCCTTTATTATTCCTTGCATTGCCGTGCTCAATTGCTTGTTCCTTTGCAACACATCACGAGGTAGTCATTCGTAACCTGCCTACCCTACAACTCGATCGTGGAACAACCTGTATTACATAATCATCCTTGCCATGATCTCAGCCGAATAGCGGAGAATATCATCCACTGACATCTATCATCCGACACGGCCGAGCGGGTCGGTGCCAGTTCTCCCGCCGAACATGACGTTCACACGGATCTACTTTTGCAGCCGACTCGGACCTACTACTGTCCCCGATATTCTCTTTAAACTATCATGAGCCGTCAATCATGGCTTCTCGCAAACAACCAGAGTAAGCAATCATGTCGAAGCTATTGAGATTGAACAGGGCGCGGCCCATGACCTGGGGGAGTAGCTTCACGGCCCGAGCGCCGCGCCAATTCAGCACAACAAGAGTTGCATTGTCAGTGCGAGGACAGTCCAAGCTCTTTAAAGATGCGGATGCTGCGGTCGCTGACGTCAAGAGTGGCTCAACACTTTTGAGCTCTGGATTTGGTCTTTGTGGTGTTGCAGACACCTTGATCGGCGCTCTGAATCGACGAGGTCGCGATTCTCTCAATTCGCTTACAGCCGTCTCGAATAATGCGGGTGTTGAAGGCAAGGGTGGTTTGGCAGTCCTCACAAGCGCTGGCCAGGTCGATCGACTCATTCTGTCATACCTCGGAAACAACAAAGTATTGGAAAAGAAGTACCTGACCGGCGAATTGGCCATTGAGCTCTGCCCGCAGGGTACTCTGGCTGAGCGCGTTCGAGCTGGTGGCGCAGGCATTCCCGCATTCTTCACACCAACTGCAGCTCGTAAGTACCTCGTCAATTGATCGAGCGAAGCTAACAAGATAGACACTCTTGTGCAAGATGGCGAAATCCCCGTGCGATTGGACAAGAATGGCGCAGTTGTCGAGAAAGGCCGAAAGAGAGAGACTCGCGACTTTGGTGGCCGGACATTCCTCATGGAGACGGCTCTCACAGGCGACGTTGCGATTTTGAGGGCATGGAAGGTTGACAAGGACGGTAACTGTCAATTCCGGTAAGTTTGACGTCTCAACGTCATTCACAGCTAACAGGTTAGATATGCGACAAAGGCTTTTGGACCGCTCATGGCCAAGGCTGCTAAGCTCACGATCGTCGAAGCCGAAAACATTGTCGAAGTCGGAGCCATCGACCCCAACAACGTTGACCTCCCCGGAATCTTTGTCGATCGAATCGTTCCCTCTACCGCGGAGAAGAATATCGAGGTGCTGAAGTTGAAGGAAGAGGGCGAGGGTGGTCCACCCAAGGCTGCAAATGAGGCCCAAGAACGACGAAACCGTATCGCGAGACGAGCTTCGAAAGAGTTGAAGGCGGGATACTATGTGAACCTGGGAGTTGGAATTCCGACGCTGGCCGTTTCTTTCCTACCTGAGGATTCGACTGTGCACATTCAGTCTGAGAATGGTATCCTTGGAATGGGTGCTTATCCTACAAAGGATCAAGTTGATGCGTATGTTGTCCGTCCTTCTTCGCGGCTCTGCTAACCAATCAGTGACATCATCAACGCTGGAAAGGAGACAGTAACCCTCGTCCCCGGCGCATCCGTCTTTGACTCTGCCGAGTCTTTTGGAATGATCCGTGGTGGACACGTCGATGTGTCAATCCTTGGTGTAAGTTGCGCGATTCTTTCTCAATTCATTGCTAACAATTTTAGGCCCTCCAAGTTAGTGCAGTCGGTGACTTGGCCAACTACATGATCCCAGGAAAGGTCTTCAAGGGTATGGGAGGTGCCATGGATCTGGTCGCCAATCCCGACAACACCAAGATTGTCGTTGCGACCGAGCACTGCGCCAAGGATGGCTCGTCAAAGATCTTGCAGCAATGCACGTTACCACTAACAGGTGCGCGTGTAGTGAGCACCATCATTACCGATCTTGTAAGCACCCCGATCACATTTCGCAATCAAGCTAACAATGCAGTGCGTGTTTGAGGTGGATAGAGAGCAGGGTACGCTTACGCTGACGGAGCTTGCGCCGGGTGTAAGTGTTGAAGAGGTCAGAAGTAAGACAGATGCGGATTTTGTGGAAGCGGATGAATTGAAGCAGATGGAGTGATACCACTAGAACATTGCATATGAAGAACTTTTGCACACGATTCCCAAAAAATGCAGGACTTTTGCCCACCTGAATTCGCCATAGTATCCTAGTGTTGCTGTCAGTGATCACCTACTGGTTACAGTCAAGTCCCCGCTGTGGGGGATGATGAGATAGAGTTAATAGCTTAATTAAGGTATGGACCGGCGGATCGACAGGGCAATCAAACCGTTGAGTTGCGCCATTGATGATGGTAATAACGAATGGTGATCAGTAAGACACCAGAGCCGATGTGGAAGGTCGTTTATCACAATGCTGGGCGCTGATGATCGTCCAAGTCAACTGTTCCCATCATGCGGGTTAACATCATAGTTGATGCAGTATATGTACGCTGCAGCGCGCATGAGAGTCAATCGCCAACTCACTCATTCATATCATCATGAGGTACTCTGTTGTCTCGCTTCTCTCCCTCGCCCTGGGTGCCATTGCGGCCCCGAGTCCTGAAGTCAAGTCCTACGATGGCTACAAGGTCTTTCGTGTAAACACCCACGGCAAGCAAGATGTCGAAGACAAGCTTTCCTCTGTTACTCACGATGAGTGGGAGCATGGCTTCCAGCACGTTGACATTGTCGTTGCGCCCGACGATGTCAATGCGTTTGAGGGCCTCAAGCTCGATTATACGACTTTGCACGAAGATCTAGGCACTTCAATCACTGGTGAGAGCGTCTCGCGCAAGAAGTGGAAGCGTCAGGCTGATGATGATTCTTGGTTCGATGAGTTCCACAACTACGAGGATCACATTGACTACTTCCGCGATCTTCAATCACAGTTCGCCAATAACTCCAAGCTTGTATCCTCGGGCAAGTCGTACCAGAAGCGAAACATTTACGGTCTTCACCTTTATGGTGATGATGGTCCTGGAAAGCCTGCTGTGCTTTACCATGGAACTGTTCATGCGCGAGAATGGATTGCGGGGCCTGTAAGTGTTGCCGTTGTGAGTGGGTGTTCATTGCTGACCATCAGACTCTCGAATACATCACCCTCCAGCTTGTCAAGGGCTACAAGAGCGGCGATAAAGATGTTAAGTCATTCTTGAACAAATACGACTTTTACATCTTTCCTTTTGTGAACCCCGACGGCTTTGTAAGTGCCCCCAACGCTACTTGTGTTCCATGCTAACAACCCAGGTCTACTCTACCACCGCCGACAGACTCTGGCGAAAGAACCGTCAACCTCCTCCCGCTTCTGCTGCCAATCAATCATGCATTGGCCGCGATATTAACCGTAACTGGGAGTTTGGTTGGGACTCTAACAAGCAAGGTGCCTCCACCGACCCGTGTTCTCAGACATACAAGGGCGAGAAACCATCCGACAGCCCCGAGAACCAAGGACTCGACAAATTCGTTCGTCAGCTTCGCGATACCGTCTCTATAGCTCTCTATATTGACTGGCACTCAGTAACCAGCCCTTTTCTTTATCTAGAATTGAAGCATCTTGGCTGTAGACCATGGCCAAGAAGCTCAAGTTCATTCACAGTTACATGAGACACCAGTGCTAACATTTTCACAGTACGGTCAGTACATCCTCTCTCCCTTCGGTTACAAGGAGACTCTCTACGCCCCTGAGCTCGGACAATGGACCAAGGCCGCTGCTCTGGTGAGTGAGGCCATTCGCGACAGCTCCGATGACCGCACCACGTACACCTTCGGACCCAGCGGAGCCGTTCTGTACGTTACCACAGGCGCAGCTCCCGACCACGTCTACAGCGTTGGCGGAGCTAAGTTCTCGTACACTATCGAGCAGCGTGATACCGGCGACCATGGGTTTGTTCTTCCTCCCGAGGAGATTCTTCCTAACGCCAAGGAGCAGTGGGCTGGTCAAAAGGTGCTCATCTCGCTCTTGGATGAGGTGTTCTTTGATGGAAAGGGTGCTGCTCTGTACCAGGCTCAGTCTTAAATGCTTTGATTCACTTCGTGTATACATTTTGCGCAGGTAGATTGAGTTCATCCTCTTGGCTCTGTATAATTATGATTTGCGCCCCCAAGTAAATGAGAGGATAGCATCAACTATAGCAAAGACAAGGGTTTTTTCCCAATCACAAGATTTTACTGGACTACCTGACCACGGCGTTGCGGGAGTCCTAATGCTTCTAAGATTGGTCATAATAAGGTTTATACAATCGTCTAAGTTTAGACTTCTATAACCATGCTAAACATCACTTGCTTCATAGTTTCGACTCCCTTCCAGGCGCAAAGCTGCTTCCGCCAATTGCCTCCACGATCTTGTCCACCGTGTTCAAGATCCAGTGACCACCCTCGTCGCTGGCCAAGTACTTGACGGTCTCTTCACTCTCGCCATTCTGATCATTCTTGTATGTTCCGTCTTCAAGTCCTTTCCTTAGACCAAAGACGTGCGACAGCACCTGAGGACCGACACCAGTTTGCGCTCTCAAGCAAGAGATGGCGATCATGGAAGTATGGATTCGTCCAATGTTTGCCAATGTGTCGCGTTCGGCAGCAGCAGGGTCGGATAAAAGAGCAGAGTAATGGCTGCTAAGGATATAAACGGGGAGATCGGGATGCGCGAGCGCAAGCTTCTCAAAGAGCTTGTCTTCATATGGTCTGTAGATCGAGTCCCACAGGCCGCGACCGCGCTCGAGAGCACCGTCAATGTTTTGCGACGTCGGTTGTCGGCTTGGCTTCGTGCTGAGCTTGGATGTTACATCCTCGGGCAGCGACGCATGAAAGGCGTTAAGAGAATTGATCGTTCGAGGAATGCCGTTGAAGCTGATGCACTTGAGTCCAACTTCGCGGATGAACTCGGCATTCTGGACGGCAGAATCGGGTTGCTTTGACGAAGCGACTTGATGCAGGACGGGGAGGGAGTCGGGAGAGTTTAGAGTAAACGTTGCGGCGGCCTAAATTGTTAGCAACGGACGTACAACATCATCACAAACAACGTACCGAAACGGTCAACCAGGACTTTGGACCGAGGTTCCTAATGGCAGCATCATTGGCGATCGCCTCGTACAGCTCTTGAACCTGCTGCGGCGCGGGACGAGGCCCAGGACGCGCAAAAGGCGCATTAATAAGAGCTTTCAGCGGTGCAGACAGTTTCGACATTTCGGGCGTTTTCTCGTGGTTCGACATTTGATCTACAACCGAGGAACAGACGCGGTTTTGTGACAATGACGATGATGCACGGAGCCAGAGTTGGGGCCGAGCGGGCCGACCCCACATTCCGGGGTTCAAAACGGTCGGTGCTAGATTTGGATCCGATGATCGGAGGTGGTATACAAGAACAACAGAATGTCAGTGATTGTAGGAGTCTAGTCAAGTGAAATTTATTGTGCAAGATGGGTTCAGACAAGAAGATCAAAGAGCCGTTCTGGCTAGGGTATGTTTGTCTTTGTCTGCATGAACTCGACTAATGTTTGATAGTGGTGCGGCGGCTTGTATGGCTGTGTGCTTCAGTATGTACCGGTATTCAACTGATACAGAGAGCTCTACTGACTTGTCAAGCACACCCTTTGGATCAAACTAAATAGTAAGTGTCCCTATTCTCAAACCTTCAACGCTAACAAGTTAGTCGGATGCAAGTGTTGAAATCAAATGCTTCTATGCTTAATGTTTTATATCGGTTTGCTGCACGAGATGGTAAGTTATTCTCAGATACGAATCATTACTTAGCTAATTGTTAGGCATTCCCTCTCTTTGGACTGGTCTATCTGCCTCTATCCTCCGTCAAGGAACGTATTCAACCGCGCGTTTCGGCTTTCACACATACTTTTCTCAGAAACTCCAAACATACACAGGCAAGAAGCTTTCAGTTACACAAAACATCGCTTGCGCAGGTGTCGCCGGTGGTGTTGCTGGTTTAGTTGGTAATCCGGCTGAAGTTGTCCTTGTCCGTATGTGTGCCGATGGAGCAAAAGCACCTGCACAGCAGTTTGGTTACTCCCATGCCTTTGATGCCTTGGCGAGAGTGTACAGCGAAGAGGGAATGAGAGCGTTTTGGAAGGGTCTGGCGCCTAACATTGCAAGAAGTGCTTTGATGAGTGAGTATTCAACCCTTGAAAGACTGATGACTGCTAACAATCCAAGATGTCTCGCAGATCGCTACGTAAGTACTCTCCTGAGTTGAGAGATTTATCTAACGATTTAGATACGCTTCCGCTAAGCAATACCTTCTTGGCAATGGCTTCGGAGACGACACAAAAACCCATGCCCTCTCTTCCTTAGCTGCTGGAACCATGGCAACAACACTCTGTGCCCCTGCAGACGTCCTCAAGAGTCGAATGCAATCAAGTGCCGGAAAAGAAGGCCTGGCTCAAGTTTTACGCACCGGTCTCCGAGAAGAAGGTCCACGGTTCCTCATGAGAGGCTGGACGCCTGCTTGGTTAAGACTCACGTACGTTTCCCATTCTGCCCTTTGACCCAGCTAACTTGATAGACCACACACTGTTTTGACATTCGTGTTTATGGAAAAGCTTCGACAGCTTACATCGTTTGATTGGCTGGGCGGAATTCCCGCAACCGAGCAGGAAACACTTCGTTGATTTATTGATAGCGAGCTTAGTAACTATATACCAACTTCAGGCCAATAAAGCCATTCGAAATTTGTCATATCGTCCCATGATAATCCACCAAATGACGGTTCGAAATCGTTGCCTGGCCGGTTAAGTGCTTGTACGATTTGATCGTCTGACATGGCTGAAAACTGTAGAGGCTCTGACCACAAAGCGGCTTGCTGGTCCAGAAAGTTGGGAGTCGTTATGGGTGCCTCGTTGACGATTGGCATTCTGGGATCAGCTATACCATCTCCGGTTGCTGCTCGTCTGACAATTTGTTTCAAGTACTTTCCATATTTGATAGAAAGACCGTTGCGATGTCTGGTCACCTTCCCAACCCTTTCCAAAACAGTGGCGGTCTCGTCAATGAGATTGCGGACACTCGGTGCCAGAGCAGACCCTCCAGTAGCGTAGGAACTGAGTGTGAGAGCGAAGCAGGCTGCAAAAGAAATCATGATGGCGGTGTTATTTGGCATTGACTGTAGTTGCGACTCTCCTTGGATTGCAGCTCGCATAACGTTCAAAGCGGACGACAGACCGGCAGTGTGGAAGAAGCGCCGCACTTCGAGTGGTGCTGTAGGATGATTTATCACGCCGCCGTAGATGGACAGTCGTGTATGTGTGACTAAGATCTCAACGTATGGAGGAAGACGGCGGTCTAATGGTCTGGTAAGCGTGGTTTGTGGACGGGCATTTGATCTTACCTGGTCCTTTTCCAATCGAGACTCCCCATTCTGTATACCACTGGTCAAAGAAGCGTTCAATCGACCCTTGGATTCTGGGATTGTTAGCTTGGAATCTGTAGAGATGAAAGAACATACGATTGAGCAATTAATGAGCCATCGCTGGATGCCATTTGAGACCCATCGCAAAGAGCGCGCACAGTGGCGAATAGAGCGTCCAGGTCCCTTCTGAGAACTGCCATGGATACAAGATGGCCATCGAGGGGATCAGCGTATTCGGAACGATGCCAATTATCGCAATCCTTTAACGACCTCGTCATTGGCACGGAAAATGGTCGTCCTCGTGCCAGAGACATTCCTCTCTCCAACACAAACAACGAAAGCCAGCATCGTTCTCGGTTCCGAAGGAAAAGTCGTCCTTTCTCGGACCATGGATCAAGTTCCGGGAATCCGTCCATCGCCAATGCAGCTCTTGGGTCTAGACAATCTCCTCGAGCGAGTCCGATACCAGATCCAGAGCCCAACATTTCCGGCGACACAAGACTCTTGTGCAGCGATAGATCAGTAGCGACCGTATTGGCGATTGAGATGTATGTAACCGTTTCATCGTCGGTAGAATGCTGCCCAGGAAACATCCAAGGAATATTGACCATAAAAGCAAGCACGATCTCAACTGATCTGTACCGATTGACCATAACCCGATGCGCAAGGGTCCTGACGTGATTCGATAATCGTCTCGAAAGGGCAGCTGCTGATGGCATAAAAAGAGCCGATGCGGCCATGATTGACGTATACAGAAACGCTGATCTTGAACGCGTAAATTCGACGGTGTATATCCTCGGATCAAGTCCCCATCGGGTATGCGCAAGGTTACGATGAAAGCTACGCGGTCAGTACGCGCCCGTGGGCTACCGTGGCGACGACTCACAAGTTGAACAGCTTATCTGCCTCATCCTCGGAGACGAGTCCCAGAGACACAGGATCAACATCGTGTCCAATGTCTAAGTGCACTTGAGCCGGTGCGAAAAAGGCCTGTATCTCATCTTCCGTCTGTCCCGTGGTACTGGCTGTGTGCGCTTGTTGTGGCGAATTACCGTGTCGCGACTCAGGCGACGGCTGAATGTACGACGCCCTCGCAAGCAGCTGAAGAGGATTCTCGGCATCGTCAATCGCGAGACTCTGTTGGGTTCTTTGGATAAAATCCGGCATCGCTACAGGATCAGGATCTTGCTCCTCCTCCTCCTCTTCCTCCTCCGAATACGCATCATCATCTCCATCGCCACTGGTCTGCGTGTAGGCACGCGCCGACCGTCCTTCAGGCGTATTGGCACCACTGAGCAGATCTTGCAAATGCGTTAATATTCTATCATCTTCCGGATTCTTTTGCGCTGCTGAGCGAGCGCGTTTAACGGCCTGGTCGATCTGATAAAGAGCCTTGTCCAACCCCGTTCGTTTACTGACAGGTCAGCTTCGGAACCAACAAACCCGGATGCACCAAGGATGCTCACTTTTTAATACCCTTTTGTCGTCCGGGGTGATATTCCGGTCGCACACACTCGCAATCCAACTGGATGCATCTCCTGCATCGCGACTGATGAGGTTTCCAATCGCATTTGATCTTTGAACGACGACACACGAGACAAGCTGCTTGTCTTGGGCGCGGCGAATCAGCATCTTGCGGGGATGTTTGACTCTGAGAGTCCGAGTGTAGCCCCGCCATTACAGTATAAGAGGTCGGAGGTTGATCTGTGACCGAGAAACTGGAGGCTAATAAAAGCACGCGATACAAATGAGGCCGTGAGATGAGAACAAAGTTGGGTCATGAGAGATGAGGCGGAGACATGCCGGGTCGAGTCAGGTCTCCGACGGCAATGGTCCGAGATATGATTGGTCAATGTTTAAGCTTCCGATATTGACTCGGAATGATACACGGCGCTAGACGGCTCCGAGTCGGAGATGCATTGTTTCACAAATCTAACATTAACATGGATAACAACTTTACTGCAGGGAATATTCGATACGGCTTCTAATCGGTCCCCTATGTCGCCATCGACCTTGTCAAGCACGAATGGCCGGATCTTGGCCAAGAGTGGGAATGTCCACTGGACTATGCTGTCGGAGACTTGCGATTCTAGCCTGATCGGGTAGATTTAAGCACTAAGCTTGTTTTTCAATCCACACTTGATACACCATAATGAAAATCTTGAAGGTGATATAAGAGAGGAAATGTCTCGATCTTTTTATCATGTTTCTGTGCAGTGTGATCAGTCTTCAAAATGGCTTCCAACGCTGTGATCGATAGCGGCAGCGATAAAGATCAGCCCAAGGATGTCGTCGAACAGAATGTTGAAGAACACTCGAAACCTGTTTCACGATTCACTCGATGGTATCGCAGTCCGCTGTTTAACGTCATCATTGTCGGTTTGATCTCTTTTACGCAACCAGGCATTTGGAATGCTCTCAACAGTATGTCAAACCCTCGAATTGGTGTACGACTCTAACATGTGTAGACACTGGTGCTGGTGGTCAGCAAGAGCCATACCTTGTTAATGGCGCAAACTCACTCACCTTTGGCATCATGGTTTTCGGATGCTCCTTATTCAGTATTCTGGCCAATAAAATTGGTCTGAAATGGGTTCTTATGATTGGTACCCTCGGATACGCTCCTTATTCTGCTGCCCTCTACACCAACAATCGATACGGAACCGAGTGGTTTGTTCTGCTTGGAGGTGCTACTTGTGGTATTGGTGCATCTGCTCTGTGGGCTTCTGAGGGTGCTATTGCTCTGGGATATGGCGATATCAAAGACCGTGGAAAATTCAGTATGTGCATCTGTTGCAGCCCTGAAGGCCATTCAATCACTAACCGTCTTAGCTGGAATTTGGCTTGGTCTGCGAGAACTTGGTCAGCTCATCGGCTCTTCGATTCAACTGTCTCTCAATGTCGGTTCTGGAAAGAGAGGTCGCGTCGGATATACCACTTACCTGGTTCTCATTGCTCTGCAATGCCTCGGTCTCCCTCTCGCATTTCTTATCTCGCCTCCCAACAAAGTCATCCGAGCTGATGGCTCCAAATTGCCAACCACTCAGACTAAAACGAGCATCAAAGAGCAGTGCAGGCGATGGGGTGCTCTATTGAGACGCAAGCAGTTCTTCCTCTTGATCCCCATTCTGGTCGGTTTCAACTGGAACAGCACATACCTGGGCATCTACCTCGTCAACTACTTTTCCGTCCGTGCTCGCGCTTTGGCTTCGTTGACTTCAGGTATTGCTGCTACTGGTGCCAATATCTTTTGGGGATGGTTCTTTGATCTCAAGTACTTTAGTCGACCACAGCTTGCTAGAGTGACATGGGTCTTTCTGGCAGTTACCATGACTGCGCTGTTTGGCTGGCAATTTGCCATGGAGTTGGGGTATCGCAATGCCAGCCCTGCTGTAACTCTAGATTGGGATCTCCCTGGATTCGGTCGTGGCTTTGCCGTTCAAGTTCTTCTTCGGTAAGTCCCTGCGTATCAACTTTTGTAACATATTCTAACAATACAGATTTATGAACGAATCCCACTACATGTTTGTGTACTGGATCATTGGAACATTCTTCGAGGACGTCGAGACTCTTACTCTCGCTGTCGGGTTGGTCCGATCTTTTGAGTCTCTCGGATCATGCTTGGCTTTTGGTGTTGGTGCTGCCAAGGTACCATCTCTCACCAACCTTATTGTCGCTTTTGCCATGTTCTGCATTTCACTTCCCTCAACCTCTTTTGCTGTTTTCCTCGTACCTGATCGCCCAGCAAACCATGTGCTGGATCAGGGTGACGAGACTGAGGAGTAAGGCTTAGGGCGGAACGGAACTAGAACTGATAGTATAATCTATTCAACTTAATACTCATATGTCCTGGTTGATGAGCCTTATGGGTCAAGATATGTTCGACTTTCTAAGTAACAAGTTTCTTGTGCAGTGGCAACCGATCTAAAATCGTGGCTTCACGCTCTATTGGACTTAAAAATGAAGACCCCGAAATATTAAAGCATGGGCTCAATACTATGAACCATGGTGAGCAATAGCTGCTGCAGCTTCTTACCAACAACGGCTGTTGATGGAAATTTGATGTCGCAACCTGCCCAGGTACGTAGTAAAGAACGAGAATTGTAATGTGGGCTAGGTCACGAAACGTCAAACTCATCACCAGACAGCTAAGAGACATTGAATTCCACTGACGATGAAGAAAGACATCACTCTCATTCCCATACTGCCACAAACCCCGCTTAGTCCAATGGGGAGATTAAGACCTCATCCGAATCTCTGTACCTGATTGTCCCATTCTTGAACGCCCGAATCAGTCCTCGAACCTTGTGCTGAGTAGGAACGACTTTCTTCATTTGCAAATATTTCCGAAGCATGCGGAATGTGAGCGTTGAAGCCCCGACAAAGGCACCAAGTTTAAGAACGACCGACGGAGTTTCGTAAGGAACTGTATAGGCAAAAATGAAACAAGATATGCTCCTGGCTCAATATTAGCTGGGAAACTCTGATTTTGGAAAACGCACCATGCAGCTATGCCTGGGGAGACACTCCTTATAAAAGGCTTCTTCTGTTTCTCGATCTTGTCGAGAATTTCTTCAAGGACTGTTAGATCTCGTACTGCATTGACGTGGCAGAGCTTCAAGAGCAGAAGGTTTCCTTCTTCTTCATAACCCTCACAACTAGAGGCTTTCAAGATCTTTTAGTCAATGTGAAACTCAGGCGAGCTATGGAACATACCACGTGATTGGTTCAAGCCAGCAATGAGTCCCGTGAGATTATTAGGACATGAAGGACGGTTGAGGCACTCGAAATACATGTTCAAGTGAAAGTTTGTTAATCGCCTGTAAAGTCCAAATAGTTCAAAGACATAGTGGCTTTGCAAGTCCGGGTTCTGAGACGAAACATGCGATGAACTTATCCTTTCCATTTGCTCGCACACGGTCCTGAAATGAGCATTCTCCTCGATTTTGAAGCTGCTATGATCCATCATAGCTGGCGATTGTGGCAAAAGAAAAGATGAAATATGTGGGAAGCACCCTTTTTATCACCCTGTCTAACGATCGGGCAAACATGAGGCCATGCAGGGTACAGACAACAAAGGGGAATACATAAGCTCTCATTGGCTTCGAAGAATCAATCCTATACCTTTTGAGTCTGGAACATGAGTGTTACAAGCCATGTTTTCAACACAATGCAGAGTGGCGTTGAGCTAATATTACCTGGAGCACGGGCACGTCAAGGCACTTCAACCAGATATTCTTCCGGGCAAACGCCTGAAATGGAATATCAGCTGATCAACTTGATATACCCGAATACTAGCAGATTTTAAGTTGATCAGTATCGTCTAACCCACATGCGCTTGATCTTGGGATGAAGAAGCAGCGCCGTTTCATCTGGGGTTGGCACATCATGGATCAACCAACAAAGATGAGCGCCAGGGGGCGGCTACACTGCCTGTCAAAGAATAGAAGTGACCCACCTGATATATGTGACAGCCAACAGACAGTATCAGATTATCCTTCTCAACTCGCATTAAAATGATCAAGAAGGTGAAAACCAAGTTGAGCAAGCGAGGCGCGACCTTGCCTGATGCCTCGGGCAGCGTCGAAGCGACTAAGCATGGGCTTTTCCTTCTCGATCAAAAGCCTTCAGAGGACGAGTGTGCGAGCTATCGCATTTCTCGGCCTCAATGGCAGCATGTTCTCGACATGGAGACACTCCAATGGAACCATGTGGCTACAGGATCTGTTGCCAGCTGGACTACTCGAGTCTCGTGCTTTTACGTGTGGATATCCATCCAAGGTCTCCAGCCTATCCCTCTAGCGAGGGTACAAGAATCATCAATGAGTATGTCTCGATGAGTCCGGATCGAACTTACATGGCCAAGTCAAAGCGTCCGATTGTGTTTGTCTGGTCGCAGCTTTGGTAGCATTGTCTTTAAACACGTATGTCTCACTGTGCGGCAAGAATAAGCTAACCGGCAGGCCCTTATGTTCACCCATGAAATCAGGCGTGTTTACAGTGCGCTGCTGGAGTCGATCATCGGCGTCGCTTTTCTAGGCACACCCCATAGAGGCGGCGACATCGCAAACAGGCGAACATCGCGTGAACTTTTGTGAACATTATTCAAAGTGCAGTGCTGCAGCCAACATCGGTTCACACAGGTCTTTTATCCCAATTAAAGCACGATGCCCCGGTAGTGCAAAGGTTGATTCTGTTCGCTCGACATAGGTTACACGACATCAGCGTTGCTTCATTTTACGAGACGGAACCTACGCCACTATCGTCTTTGGGAAGCAAAATTGTACGACAGCCACCTGAAACATCGACGCATGCTGATATTATGGATTGTTGATCGAATGTCGAGCATTATCGGTCTTGCTCACGAGGACGTAGTTACGCTTTTTGCTAACCATCGGACTATTTGTAAGTTCTCTGGGGGAGATCGAAAGCTACAAGTCGATATCTCGAAGTATTAGAAGGATCATACTCGAAAAAGTGAACGGAAAAGCTCGACCTGCAAGCCAAAACTTAGACAGATGTAAGCTTCGAGCCAGCTGCTGTGCCAAGCTAACGTTTCGAGCCCTTACTACGGAAGAAAAGTCCTGCGTGGCGCCTTTCAACGTCTTTGACGTCCAAGACTATAAACGATTGCTACCGAAAGGATTCCCTGGAACATGCAATTGGCTGCTTCAGCACTCAAAATACACTTGGTTGATGACCATAAGTAGCTTGTTCTGACTCACAGGTTATCCTGGCTCTGGGGAAGCAATGCTTTCCCTGTTTCTGGCTGAACATCTAGACCTAGATGCTCTGGTTTATTCCTACGACGATAAACTGGCCAGACAAAGGATGGCAAATACGGATTGATGGGGTTGATATTTCAATTGATGCATCAACGTCGTTTCATGATTCGACACATCCCCAAGACGCACAAGTTACGTGGCACAAGTACCAGGCCGCTTGATTTGGAAGAGATTGACACCACCTTTACAATTTCTTCGGCTCTTGACAATGCAAGACGTATCCAGAGATATCCAAGCAGTCGTTGATCATATGCTTGAGAGTACCTCAAGCCCAATGATCAGAATCTCAGATCAAGAGGTTGCACTCGTGCACCAAACCGCCAAAGGGTTTCTCCAGGACCATGCGGATGACTTTCCAACGACAACGAAGGGGTATTACTGTCATCTCGAAGTAGCACATGTCTGTATTCGATATCTGCTCCTTGAAGACTTTTCCGATGATTCTTATAAGGCGGACTCTCCAATGATAGAAAGTATGGCATCCAGTGAGAGCCTCACGATGGACTTGTAGGACGATAATGAGTATTTACAAATCAACATCTTTCCCGAGCTTGGCATACCTGAAGATTTATTATATAAACATGCGTCCTTTAGTTGGGATTGTCACCTTTCCCTTTGTGAGTAAGCCGTGCCTGGTGAACTTGGAGACTTACTTCATCATCTTCTACAATCGCAGATAGGAGTGCTGCAACTGGCTTCAATTCCACTCGGCTGATCCAATAAGACATCTGAGTGAAGATCTGATAAGATTCAGTTTAGCGGCTCTGGCGGAATGTCTTAACTTGTATCAAACTTTGAGAATCGCCTCAACAAACAAGCATTTGATCAGTCAACCAAGGATCAAGCCTTGGTCTGGGCATCTTTGAAAGCACATTTTCAACCTCTGAAGATACCCCCAGCAGTGGGCTCATGCGAACTACAGACATGTAGAACCTGCCACTACGTTACTTGTAGTAGCAGCTGAACATAGACATACCGAAATCGTCGAAGCCTTGCTGTCGGATACCAGAACAGGTCTAAATGTTCCGGGAGGAAACGAAAGGGGCGCACTGTCGTTTGCTTGCCTCAATGGCCATGAGAGTATAATCGACCTTTTAATTGACCGTTATGACTGTGTTTAGATGAATTGGATCGCTCGGGAACAAACGTCATTCATGTGGGCTGCTTGGAGGATACCTCCCACTCATTCTGAAACTAACAAAGCGTAGGGGATATTTCAACCACAAAGACAAGTTTGGACATACAGCGTTATCCTGGGCAGCTGTCTATGGCATTGCAGACAACTTGGAATGTCTACTCGGCTTGTCAGACGTTCATGTGAATCTGCTAGATAACACCGGCAGATCAGCTCTTAGTTGGGCGGCTGGTGAGAATCGACTTGACGGTGCCAAGATTCTTATCAAAGATAAGCATGTGAACAAGGATATTCTTGATCGAGATAAAAGGGGTCCCATATCCTCGGCTGCGGCTGGCGGCCACGCAGAAATGTTGCGGATTTTGCTCAAATACGGATGCAAAGGGGTTGACGACGAAGATATTGACGGAAGGACACCATTGGCGTGGGCAATACAGAAAGATGCGCAAGAAGTTGTGGATGGGTTGATTTCACAGGTATTCATCGATTTACAGAAGCAGGATCGTGTGAAAGAGGCCCTTGGAGAGGACGGTTCTATCACAGGCTGTTGAATACGGGCACACGCTGGTTGTGAAGCTTCTCTTGCAACGAGGTGCTAACCCGAATGCTACCAGACTAGACGGAGGTACGCCAAAGTCTTCCGCTGAAGTATTTGGCCGCCCGGACTTAGTTGAGCTGCTTTCTGAGTGGTCTCAGAATAGTGTTTAGTAAATTGATGACATGAACAAGACAGCTTTGATACTCTGGCATCTTTTACGTCAACTTGTACACGGTTTATTTGGACTGATGAATACGTGCCACGAGTCAATGGTATTCTAATCTATTATCATTATCTTTATCTATTTATGTCATCTATTACAATGAAGTCTCACTCGGGCTCTGTGACCTCGTTTGAGTCGTGACCTGCGTCTTGTTAAACCGCCCAGACCCATTGACAAGACTCTGCTCATCATTCTCACTATACGCCACTTGGAACGTCCGATGCATCTCGATTCCTCCGTGTTCAGGCGAGTGTATCGAGTCACCCGTCTGAGAAGGCAGCTCCATACGAGCCCGGCTGCGACTTATAACGTGTGATTTGTGTCCGTAGTGTTCACCGTAGTTGTTGTATTTGCTCGAGTCGTATGAAGATCCTCCAAGAGCGGGGAAGACACGGACAAGGATAACACGTAGAGCCGGCATGGATGCGCAGATAATGCCAACGTTGATTTCGACAGTCGACCAGATGGACACGTCTGTTTGGTCGTAGGTGGGATTTGAAGAAGAGCCGAGGTCGACCAGATACTGTAAACGGATAACGCTCACGATTGTGACACTAGAAAGTTAGCTGAGTTCACATCTTTTTGAAGTCTTACTCACAAGGTTCCAACAACAAACATGGCACCAACGCCAATCTTTTTCTTCCAGTGCAGCTTAAGCCTGCGCAGATACCACATTGGAATTGCCAACATCCAGGCATCTAAAGCAATACTGATGGCAGCATTTGCCCAGCCAATTGCGGAGGAGTTGATACTAAACAATTAGCTTGGTTCAGGGTTCATAAAGCCTTTCGCAACATACCATTTCCCGTCATGTTCGCCATCCCAATTATTCCAGAAAAAGCTGACAGGTGTGCATTGGAAGGCTGCCAATAACATGAACAAAACGCCGTAGACGCAATTAAAGATAACAGTTCCCCATAAAAGCTTTTGTGCGGTACCAGGGAAGATACGGAGATAAAAGAAGAGCAGTGACGTCTTAAGTAAAGAGACTTGAGCAAAGTAAAAGATTTCGAGGAGCCAGAAATAGAAGCCGAACTCGGTGATGTCGTTAAATTCGAGTGTCCAGATGTCCCGACCTTCTCCATGTCCGGCTGTTCCATGGATATTCACGGCGGTAGAAGGGATACCGAAAACGAGGGTGGCAATAATGAACACATCATCGAGGCCAAAGTCGGATTTGCCAAAGAAGAATTTCGACCAGAGACGTAGGAGAATCGAAACGCCGGAAAGGACACCGAGAATGATTGTAACGTCGATGAAGAGGGTCGTCTTGTCGCGGACTGGAACTTCGCAGTAGGTATTGGTCATGTTCATGGAGGCTATTGATGTTAGAAAAGTTTTGCAGGGACTCAATCAACATACTCAGCATGCCCTTGACCGAACAACCTTCTGCCACACATGTTGTGGCCATCCGCATGGTCTCTTCACTGCCACACAGACACTTCACATCGCTCGAGTCGCAGCTCGATTTGGAAATAGCATCTTCAAAACAGGACGTCTATTCAAGTTAGCGTGGTAGACAAGAACAAAACATCAAAACTTACTGCACAGCTAGGCAGACTCGCCAACAGCTCTTTCGTAGTAGAAAGCTCTGCCACGGCCAAGGGCACCAAGCCCACCAACAAAGGCACAATCCATTTCATGATGATCGACACGAGTAACGAGGAGAACACCCGCGTTTGCGGATCCTGGGGGATATATAAGACAAGACAAGACAACCTTACGGATTTCCGGACATACGGTGAGCCCCATAATCAAGATCCTCCGTGATTTGGAGTGGGTTAAAGGATTCTAAGTGTCAGCTCGTTACGCCTAACCCCACTGGGTTCGTCCCGTCATTTTGGGAGAATGACATGGGGTTTTAGGGGTGGCCTTGTAGATTTGTCAAGACTAATGATATACGAGACAGAAGCTGAAAGACTAGTCTGTCAAAATGGCGCCATCTGAATGTCTGCGTAGCCTTTAGTCGCCCGCGTAGATGCCTTCGATTATCCGCGTAATGCTACTGCCAAGTGATCATACGCATGATATCTACAGGTCCATGTTCGTTCCTGCGCTAATCTTGCATCAGCGACTAGGATATTGACTCAGATAACCTCCTTTTCACGATGCCCCCCGAGTTTCATCCCAAAATTCAATGCCAAGTCTGGAAGGTGGTGCAAAGGAACCTGCAGAACCGGAGCCGCGGCTTGATAATTGCCTCTTCAACTGTCAGCTATTTCCCCTTGGCATGTGTCAACGGCCCGATCCTTGTCGATTTGGCTTGGGACTTCGCTATGACCGAGGTGATCCCTGTCCAACTCCACTTGTGCCATGTCTTTGGTACCAGACCCAGAGAATCAGCAAAGGATTCGTCCCAATTTTGGCTCAGATGAGCTGGAATCCTTTTCCTTGTGAGGCAAAAGGGCTTGCATTGTGAATTATTAATCGATCAAGGGCCATAAACGATGCGCACAATTCTTTTCTTGAGTTGTGCATATCACATCTCACAATCGGACCAGACACAACTTGGTTAGGGTCTCCGATCGTCTCCATCTCGCCTAACTGTCAGATCAGTTCTGGTAATAAAACCGCGCCGTAGAAATCTCAGATTAGAAAAAGAAAAACTAGAATACCAGGGACCTGGTCAAGGTACACGGAAGAATTCCAAGTCACCGGGTCTTGCTGTCACGCACGTGTCAAAGAAATCCAGCTGATTGATCAAGGTAGCATCGTGTCGTGGTGAACAAGGTTACATTAAACTATTCATCCCTTCATCAAGGTGGCATTCTATAGCGGAGTGACCCATTAGAACAGATCGTTGCTCCGGCGTTATTGACGTTGCAACGCTTAGGCCACAAGCTAGAAGACTCGATAGCTTCAACGGCCAGCCTAGAACATCGGCCCTGGACTAGACGCCCTAGGGCTGTCACCTTGACGGGCACCAACGGTTGACTAGTACGATTTCTGCATAGCTGGCCGTTTTTCTGGAAAGTCTTCTGTCAAATGACGAGGAATCCCGCTTGATAAGGACTCCGATGAATCTCTGATATACTCCTTTTTCCCCGCCTTGTGCGATGTTCCGTTGATGTCGACTATGTTCCATCGGTAGTGATCCTGAAGCATGGATATATCTTGCAAGGAATCACTGTCAACAAGGATGCAATCTGCGTGGTGGCCTGATTGGATCTTGCCCAGCTCGCGACCACTTGTCATTAGAACAGTAACGCCAGCGGCAGCAGCAAGAATACTCCCACCGGGCGTGAAGCCCAATAATTTAACAGACTGCTCTAGATCGCGCGCATACCCTCCATGTGGCGCTCATGCAAGTGCATAATCCCTGACCTTGTCAATGTTGCAGTTGACCATAAAAACAACAATGCCTCGTCTGTGCATTTCTTATAGCTTTGCAACTCAAATGTCCAGCTCCCGCTTGTAGCCTGCCTATTCAGCTGATTCATAGGCATATACAAAAGCTTCAGCTTCGTATGTTGTAGCATATAGCCAGTACTCGAGGTATATACCTGATTTTAGTTAGGTAAAAGAACTAGGATACGATAGAACAACATAGGCACTTTACCTTAAAAGCATGCTTCAAGTATACTCTCGTTTACTTTAAGGGCGCAAAGTGTATCAAAACAGCTAAACAAATATTGATCTAAACATTGTGTTAAAGAAAGGCTTTCACAGCTTCCGCAACACCATCCACATCTTCATAAACATGCCAATGCCCAACTCCTTTCAAAACAACATGCTTAGATCCGTTGATTCGCCCCGCATACTGCTCACACAGCGAAGGACCAGAAGCCTTGTCCTCATCTCCACTGACAATTAAGGTCTTGGCCTTGATCTTCTCCACCTCGAGCTTCTGAGTCGCTCCAGCAAGAGCCCAGGTCGCTTTGGCAAAAGACTCGGGATCTTGGCTTAGAAGGCTGAGCCTGACAGCAGTGACTCCAACAGGGTTTGTCCTTTTGGATTGGCTTGATGTGCCTGCGTCAACTAGAGCGTTGACAACAGCTCCCATGCCCTTACTTCGGACTAGAGCAGCACGGGCATAGGCACCCTTTGATGCCACGTCCGGGAATGGAGATGGGGGAAGACCCATCAGGACCAATTTTTCAACGAGCTCAGGGTTGTCGAGCGTGAATTTGATGGCTGCTAGGCATCCGATAGACTGGGCGAACAGGGTAGCTGGTGCAGATGATCCAATGCTGGCTGTGGCGAATATGGATCGTATGTCAGAAGCATAAGACTCAACACTCAGTTGACTCAATGGGTGCGTCGGACTAAGGCCATGACCTTCGAGATCAAACAGGTGAAGAGTGTTCTGCTCAGAGAGGGACAGCTTCGAAATAAGAGGGGTCCAGTAATCCAGAGTTCCGCCCAACCCATGCACAAAAACGATCTGGTTGCTTCCGGATCCCAGTCTTTGGTAGTTGAGTGACTTTCCATTGAATTGTGTCAATCCAACGCCAGCATGCAGAGTCTTGGCCGAGTTGGTCAGCTGAAACGGTGAGTTTGATGAAACCTGCTCAACTGTAGGATTCACAGTTTCTTTCACAGCAATTTTGTTTCGCAGAGTTCCAAGGCCACTGACTGAAATGGAAACCTCATCACCGGGTTGAAGGAAAACAGGTGGTTTCTTGCCGATGCCAACACCAGCAGGCTGTGCAAGTTAGCTAAGCTCATGGATCCAGAGCGTTCAACTTACAGTGCCTGTGGCAATCACATCGCCGGGCTGTAGGGTTTGGCCTTCGGAAATGGTCTTGATCAAAGTGGGGATCGAAAAGATGAGATCCTCAGTAGTGGCACTTTGTCTCAGCTCGCTATTGACGTGCGTTTCAACCTTGAGAGTAGCCGGTAGATTGTCCTTGGAGACAGCAATAGGGCCCTAAATTGTCAGCCTTTGCCATTAACGCTAGGGACGAACCTTACAATAGGGCAGAATGTGTCAGGAGACTTGCCGATAAAGAACTGCTTGTGATCGCGCTGACGCTCACGGGCCGTCACATCATTGATGATAGTATAACCCCAGACATAGTCCCAAGCATCAGCTTCTTCAACACGGAACCCTGCCTTGCCGATGATGACACCGATTTCTCCTTCATAGTCGACAGTTTGTGAGAAATCCGGATGAGGAAGAATATCCTCACCGTGAGCGATGATGGATGTAGCTCTTTTGGTAAAAATAACGGGATGGCTAGGTCGATCTGTCTTATCAGAGCTATCGAAACCAGAACTATTAAACTCCTTGGCATGTTCCATATAGTTCTTGCCTACTGCCAGAATGTCACGGCCGGAGATTGCGGGCAGCAATTTGACATCCTTGGCAGGCACAGTCTCACCATCCGCAATGATGTGAGAAGCCCCTGCGGCAATGACTTCGTAGAGGTTGGTAATAGGCGTGCCAGATGTAAAACTCAGAGGCTGAATAATCCCTTGTGTGAGGTCGTAGTGGCCGATTCGGGCAAGGCCAGTGTCGGGGTGCACAAACGCAGCATATTGCGTGAGGGGAGCGTCAAGTCCCATTGTGGCGTGCTTGTTTATTTGGCGTTTGTGACAATGCAAATCAGCTAGATCAGGATTGTCCAAATAAGCATTGCTTGGTTTATTAATAGAGGTTCGAGTAGCTTCTCCGTCTGTTGCGGGGAAGATGGGGATCGCGGAGATAACGGAGCTCGCGCGGGCATGGGGATGGCGTGCTCTATTAGCAGATTTCAACGAATAATCAGAGCATCTACCTAACTTCAGGTAAAAGAGCATCAATGACACCATTGACCAGATCGTAATTAAGGTATTATTTAAGCATACTTTAGGTGAAATTCGACATCGGGAGCCGAGCTTGGATCTAGCTTAAGTTATGAAGCCGAGCTTGAGATGTTGTGTTTAAGGGTGTTTGGTAGAATAATGGCGCACACCTATCAGACGATAGCGATAGAGGATGCAGGTTTTTTAAGTACACATCCTATGATAACTAATGGAATAACATAAGAACCGCTGTGAAATGATATGTCACGCCTTTTTGCAAAGTAGAAAGGTTACCCCTAGTTGATCGATCATTGCTACGTTAATCCGGGAATCTGCACCCTAGTACACGCCGGCACGGCATTATAACAATTGTATCATCTCATCATAACTTTAGCCAAAGGTTTATGATATATTAGATGATATCTTGCTGCCTCATCAGAAGCTTAGGCAAAAACCTATAATACATTAGACGATATTTCATTATCCTATCAGATGTAGTAATAGATGGATCCAAGACCTGCGAGTTCGCACCGCCTCAATGTTATTCAAGTTGCCTTCCAAGACCTGCGATCGAATCGACATATTGCTCT
>JABEXW010000404.1:0-33334 GCA_013266185.1 Fusarium sarcochroum | reverse complement strand
CGACGTGGCGGTTGCGGTGGTGGGGGTGGTGGCGGCGGCGGCGGCTACGGTCGCGATGACCCCTACCGATACCGTGGCTACGAGCGCAACTACGAGCGACGATATGACGAGCGTGGAGGCGGCTACGGTGGAGGCGGAGGCGGCGGCGGCGGCGGCCGTGACTATGACCGTAGCTACCGCGATGACCGACGCTACGAGGAGCGAGGTGGAGGAGGAGGTGGAAGTGGAGGAGGAGGTGGTTATGGTGGCCGCGACTACGACCGTGGCTACGAGCGCCGTGACCGCGACGAGGGCTATGGCCGAGACCGTTACGGCGGCGGTGGTGGGCGAGAAGACCGAGACCGTTACCCTCCTCGCGGAGGACCTGGTGGATACGAACGTGGAGGTGACCGATACGAACGCGGAGGCGACCGCGACGCTGCCCGAAGTCGCGACCCAGCTGCCAGCGCTGGCGGTGCTGGATACGGCGAGTCTGCTTCTCGATCCGAGACACGCGACGCCTATGGAGGTTCGGGCTACTACTGAGTGCTGCCTTATATGTACCCGCTAATCCTCCCAGGCGCCCCCGACCGAAACATCCAGTGAACGCATACCTGGCGTTTACTACTACGAGACTGAACGATCAGTCATAGGGGTCATACCTCCTTTCTCCTTTCCTCTCCTAACCCCCATGCTTTGCTTGTGCAATTTCTTCTGTTGACTGTTTTTATTCCTTATTTTCTTTCCTTCCATGGACTACAGCAGACTGAATAAGGCTCTGCTCACACAGGAGTTTCGTGTGATTGCGACAGTTAAGGGATTGGGATCAAAAATGGGTACTCGGCCTGCGTCAATTGAGTTTCTTGTTGCTGGTCGGTTTTGCGACGACAAGGTCACAGATGGACCACATTTGGCAGCTTCCGGATCTTTGCAAATCAAACACTTCATCAGTCATCCATCGCGTCTTCGACGACTCTATAATAGCTTTTGCCAGCACAACATCAACCAGATGTCGACTTCGGCCTAATCGGTGAATCCCATGGACTATTAAACTCAACCTCGAATGCGACCTCGCTCCTCAACTCTTTGTGCTATTCTCATATCTCATGATCTTATGGGTATACGAGACGGTGCTTCGAGACACTGATGCGAGCACTGGCTGTGGCAGTCGCTTTGCTCGTCTTGACTGACATTTTCTCATTGACTCAGAAACACCTGTAAATGTTTCACCTGCCGCCAATCAAACCACCCATCGCTGTAAACAACTTGACGCCTTACAACTCTGAATACTATTGATATCGCCATCGTTCGATCCACTCATGGGGTTTATAACATCCTGGGCCCTCGAGCACTCAGTTTACGCAGTCATCATCAAACTCATCGCGCCAAAACCTGCCCAACACTATTATGCTGGGATTTGATCTCACACGATTTTTCTTGTCCCTTGCTCCCGACAGAGACCATAACGGTTCTGCAAACTTTATTCCGTTTATTGATTGGTAAGGGGCTGCAGGTCGAGACCTTACTGACTTAGTGGTAGGGATAATTCCTTAGCACAGCAGATTTGAGACTTAAGGAATATCTGCTCGTGACTCGCTGAGATGGATCAGGCGATAGCAACTTTGGACTGCGAGGCTCGTTTACAGGCCATGCCACAATCGTCACTCACACGAAGTTTCGGACATGTTACCCGGTAATACATGTGCTTCCCCTATGGCCTCTATGGTCGATTATTCAAGTATTTGTTGTCAGTTGTTGATGCATCAAGTGATGCCACTATTTGGGACATCACGCGCTGGATTAACCTGGGAGGTCCAAGATATAAACTCTTGAGAGTTTACTCTACTAAGGTCCTTATGTATAGTCTACTTAACGCATCACTCTATAATATGTAATTAGTTAATTCTTCCTCCCTCCCTCTGGGTTTATTTATCCGCGAGGCCCTTGGACTTGAATGCCACTTTGTATTTATCTGTGCCTGTGCCTGTAAAGATGACACGACTACGATGTGGCTCTATTATTTGCGATGCTGTACTGTGATGTTTCTATGTTAACCCATGCCTTTAGATTTTCTACTTTGTATTTGCCGTATAGTGTTCGACTCTTTAAAATGCTTATTATAATAATCTACGGTAGGAAGCATGTAGAAGGCACCGATCTTTGTATCACGTAGGGAATAAACGAGACAGCAGTTGGCAGGGTCATTCTATGCCATCGCTAAATCCGGTCAAGCTCTCTAATAACCTATTATTATCTCTGCTCAAAGACTAACCCACTAGCACCTCAGTTGCTCTCTTAGCCTGCTCTTGGATACTAATGTTATTTATATATCTCGTGTTATTGCTGGCCACTCGCAGTCCGGTTCGGATTGGCTCCAAGGAGCCATCCTACGCTAGATACCAGAGTACCAGTCGCAGCCTCTCGAAGCTGATCCCTCTTTCTCGTTCTGTTATGCTCATGCAGCTCGGATTCGGAGTTTTCGGACTCTGTGTTAGTCTTGTCTGACGTGAAGGAGCCCTGTAGGCTTGACAACACGGTGAGATTTCTCGATGCGACTCGTGCCGTAGCCCTAGACAGATCAAAAAGAGACATTGGTGCCTCCTCAGCCTGACGGGCGGTTGCGCTGGCAGTGATGTTTCGTGGTGGATAAGCCTTGTCTGGATCTGGTGTATCAAACGAGCCAGGGAGACCAGAGAGGTCGCCTGCGGTATCCCACGCAGCTTCTCTAGCAGCCTCCTCCTTGATTGCAGCATCCAACTGTTCTTCGCAACGTCGGAAAGTCTTCAGTACCTCCTGAAGTTGAGAGGGAGGGGCAATCCGTAGAGCGGTCGCCAGACATTCGATACGCTGCTCAAGATGACGAATCTCGGGGTTCCCGCTCGCCGTACCAAGATGTGTTGGCTTTTGGGATCTTTCTGTGCGAACGTACTTACCAGCATCCAGTGCTGCCTTCCATGACCATTCATCACTAATGCCATGGGATTGGGCCTTGTGCTCTCTTTCGTGAACGCCGAGACGGCTGACCACATAAGAGTATGCTGTTTCAAAATCATCCTCGCGTAAAGCGGCTTCAACGCACATGGCAATGATACGCTTCTCGACCATTAACCGTATATGATCTCGATCATCCGGTATTGGCAACTGTTTGCCTGTCCTAGCATTGGTTGGCAGGTTTGCATTGACCATGTTGCTACCCAGCTCTACAAACTCTTGCAGACGGGTGTATGCCTTGTGGTTCTGCTCCAGAACTTTCTCAATGATCGAGACTGGATCAGAGTGTACTCGAAGCACCACAGGACTGAAAGGTTCGCCCTGTTTGAGCACAAGGCGATAATCGCTCAGGGCATGAGTGGCCCTTAGCAACGCCTCGATCCGTTGCCTGATGGGATTGGTTTTTACTATCGTTTTGGGGAAAGATTTGATACTGATTTCATGGTGAGTCGACGTGTGCCATTATCAAGGGGAAAATTTGACCTACATTTCGTCGCATTTTTTCAAGCCTCCCCTCGTTCGATTGGGATTTGATGCGTTGTCGAATGCCCCGAGAGCTGAGTTTTGAACCGTACGCAGCACTGCAGACTCTGAGAGAGGCGCATCTGGCCCTTCCTGGTCGTAAAGAGAATTTGCTAGAGTATAACCTGGAAATTTTTAGATGTCTCTTTGACCTTGGAGAGCTGTCAATAGAACCTACGTGACCTTGAAAGTAGTGCTTTCAACAACTCCGTTTCGATAAACTCCAGAGTCACATTGCCAAAAATGCCTTGGAAAGTCTCAGCTTCAACGGAGTTGGGCTTGTTTCCCCAACCGTGTAGCCACAGGATTTCTTGTCGTGCTCGGATCCAAAAATCATCATCATCTGATGCGCGGGTTGGAAGGGTCCGTATAAGTCGCCCAAGTTGGGACTTTTGTTCTTGTTGATCCTGAATGAAAGCCAAATCTCCAGCTTTCCGGACTGTACAGGGAACACCAGAATGTGTGAGAATGTAAGCGCTTTGGATGAGCGCGGGAAGCAGATCGAGGGATTCCTCCTTGGGGGTTGTAAGAGGATTTGAGCTTTGCAGCAAATCATTTCGCAGGTGTGTCGTAGCCTTGGCTCCATTAAAGGAGTCCTTGTCGAACGGTGGCACAGGCGCGAGACCTGCCACTGCCGATTGAAGTGTTGTATCGGTGTCCTCATCTAGGAGAGACCTGATCTTGTTGTATATCCTGTACGCGCCTTCCAAAGCCTCCACCTCGGCATCAGGAATAAGGTAGGCTGAAGCAATGACAGCCCGGGCATACGATCGATCGAGGTACTGTTGTTGGTTCTCCTGAAGCCATGCGCCAGTATCATCTCCCAGGTTGATATCTGACGGACCATCCCATGTCTCGATGGCTTTCAAAGCAGCTCGCCACGAACTTGACGCTTTCTTGGTAAGCCACTCGAGGGCTTGCTCCCATCCAGGACACGAAAGCTCAGACGCTGCGCCAGAGTCACTCGAGGCATCCTCGTTGAAAACGTCACGTTTCCATCTTGAATCATTGTGCAGCCAAGGTCCTACCAGGCCGCTCAAATCACGACCAGCCAAGCCAAGCTCATCTTCTATTACACCAGTTTCAGCGAGTAGGTAGTCAACGGCGACCCTGTCCGGCAGATTCTGGAACTCGAGCAGCGAAAAGCGGGTAGGCCTTTGAGGATAATACTCATGATTCCTTCTCACTAGAGGAAGCACCGTTGAAGTCATCCATGTACGGATTTCTGGCAAGTGTTGGAGAAAAGGAGAGAGTAATTCGGGAACTTGAGGCAACATGCCCGCTTCTTGGTCCATCCTGTAGGCTCTCAATAGCAGAAAGGAGGTGAGTGGGTCGGCCTCATGAGTAAGAGGTACATGGTCGGTTTTGAGGGGGAGAAGATGAAGCTTCTTGACTTTCTTCGCAGCCTGCTCATCTGAAATGCTATCGACGAGAGAAGTGTCGAGTTGGTAGTTGGAACTTATTTCCGACGACTCGTTGGTGACTATGGCTTGCACAAGAGGCACATAAGTCGAAGGACTGAGGGTTTCTGGGAGATAGGTGAGAAGGATTCGTAGCGCCAATTCTGAACGAAGCACTGCAGTATGTTGGGGTATGATATATGTCAAGCTGTCAATGTCGGCGATGGTCGCAAAATGCACAGCCAGGAGCACCAGTTTCGCAGGGCCAAGCGGGACGGGGGTCGCCATGTCGATGAGTAGATCGACGTAGTCCCTGGAGCACAGAAGGCGACAAGAAGTGGCTCTTGAGAAATATTTAAGCTTGTTGAAAGGATTCAAGCCAACGTCGTCACATGAATGTCCACTACAACTAACAAAGTGGCAGGTACTGTAGGTAAACGTGGTGGGCACGGGCAGGTAGCTTCAGCCACATGCCGGGTGGGAGGCTAGCGCCATAATTGGGCTAGGTCAGTGCTATCGGCAGTGACCATCCTTTTAGGCGCAAGCTCCCCATGACAAGCGGTATTTTCAGTCAACCAATCAAGACCCACCCTACCATCCAATCCACGTGCGCCGATTTGCTACTCGGCCAAGGTACGGGTGAACTCATCGGCTGGAGGCACTTCACGACCTATTGACAGTTCAACGTCGAACGGAACGCGATTCAACGACAAGCCTCGAAACACACTCAATTGGCTCAAGATGGCGTCGGGATATGGCATGAACGGCGGTAAGTCTACTGCGGCAGCGCTGATGCCCAAACACAAGCAGCTATATATAGGCTGACAACATCACCTCGGTCTTAGGCGTCGGCCGCTGCTTTCCCTTCTGGCAGGAGGTTATGGGATGCTATGTGGTCAACACCTCTGCCGCCGATGACTCTGGCAAGAAGAAGTGCGGTCTAGTTCTCGAGGATTACTATGAGTGCCTTCACCACAAGAAGGAGGTAGGTTCAAACACAACCACATATTCAACGGCGTGGATCATGAATTGACGACAACGGATAGCACGCCCGAGCTCTCGCTATGCAAGCCGCCTACGCCCGAACCGAGTCTTCTACCGCACGAGATGATGCGCCGAGCGTCAAGCAAATAAGGAGTCTGGGACTCATCGACAAGGAGGAAGACACAAAGAAGGTGTTGGGACAAAGCTAGATGACGGATCTGGAAAGCCTCGATAGAAGACACACAACTGCCATTAGTGTGCTCGCCGGCCTCCTTGTATTGATCGACTGTATATGAAGGAATACATTTTGGTTCAAAATCAACTCGGACTGCCTCGTGTGAATTTGTTCAAACTGATGAGAGCTCTTGACCAGCTACTGAATGATGCAACCATCTGCTTGTGCATCAGGAAATATTCCACGTTCGACGGCCATTAAAGACAACATCAAATGTTTCCAGACGATATGGCGATCACGCCATAAAGTCTGGCACTCCGTCAAAGAGGCCTCGTGAAGAGCCCTGACACTGCTACTTACGTGAATTATGCGATACAGACGGAAATAAATAGCAAATCTCTTTCAAGACGAGCCGAAAATCGAATCAGCTGATTGGCATCAGAGCGCTTGACTATGCTTTCTACGCTGTATGTTCGCGGACACAGTTCGCCTAGAACTACTGGAATACTAAAGCAGCAGTGAACTGGCTCTGGATATATCATGAAGGTGTAAAATGCAGATCCAGAAAACATCTGAGGTCGCCAGCCGACAACAGCTGGCTGCCAGTTCCTCATCAGAATCCTCGAACCCCCAGAATCTTTCGTATTTGTTTAACTGAACTTCACCTTTAGTATTTGTTATTTCTTCCTCATCATCTTGCCAGCGAAAACCTGCGCATACCTGAATCTTCATAACTTACGCACGATGCCCTGCTACCAAGGCGTTGAAGTCGCCATCGTCACGCAGCCCGACTCTGAGAAGCTCCCTGAGTTCCCTCTCTTAGATGCCTCTTTGCAACGCATCTCGCCCTCTGTTGATGACGTCTTGCGCCCGAACTACATTGGTTCGAACTATCCGAACTCAGGCTCGCAGCATGTACCAAGAGTCAGTCCTCGGATTTCTGTCTATGTTCCATCTCATCCAGGTCAGTCAATATTTGGATCCTATCGCCTAGCAATCGAGCAGTGCTGTTCGGCGACCTGACACTCGCCATCAGGGACACGATTTGGAATCCACTACGCACTCGATCGAAAGCTACAGCTGCCACGCTATGTCTATTTCAAGATATTCATGAACGGCAGAAACGTCACAAACTGCGGAGTAAATCCTGCCAGCCAGACCTCGGGGTCTATCACACGCTCACTATGCGAACCGAGTGACCGCTGGCAATACAAGGAACATGGCGTACTGCTCAAGAGGGATGGTATCGAGGCACGTTGCTTCTCTTTCCTACCCCATGCAACACGAACATCAATCGCAGAGGATGGCGGCTTCATCGAGGTTCAAGTCTTCCGGGCCAAGGGGCGAAGGCGACGAATAACGATGTTGGAAAACCATCGTGGTCAGGAGACCTATGGCATAGGGTCAGTCCCTGTTGGTCCCGTCACGCAAAACCATTGAACTAATTGATCGCAGGTCACCCTCGGGTGGGCTCCTGGAGTCGCCGGAAGACGCTCGCTTCTATGACTGGATCCTGATTGACCCAAAGGAATCCCCGTTCGTCTCATTCCGCTTTCACTACCGCTCTTGGGCCAATCTCCGTCAGTTGAGCCTAGCACCGGATTCCACTGAACTCAACAGCCCTTCGACTCAAACCAAAGAAGATCTTGATGAAACTGCAACAAGTGATGGGGCTTATTGCAGTACCGCAAGTGTTACCGATATGACTGAACGACACTTGCCAGCACGTCTTGTCAGACAAACGGAGGGCATCCCTAAGTTGTCGCCGCCAAATGCTCCTGCTCGCCCCCTGCCAGAGATTCCCGTGAAGAGGCCAGTTCTGAACAGAGGCTTTGAATCAAACGCACTAACTCACACACCTTCGCTCTTGTCTGATATTCAAGAAGAGATGGAAGAAGCCGAAACCAGCATGACGGCCACCTTTCCAAAGCGATCCGACTCACTTCGCAGTGCCGAGTCCAGATCACCAGCGAAAACTGGATCTGAAAAAGCCCGGGAGGTTTCAGTACTGCTTGAGAAGGAAACCAGGCTTACTATCAAGGAATCGCTGATTTGTGCAGCAGGAGAATCTTATCTGGTCCGGCATGGTCCAGTGTCGGTGCTGGTAGAGGAGGCGAGTTGCACAGAAGATCAGACGCAAGCCAGAAACACTTCTGGGATTGTATCTATTGTCGCTGAAGCAGAACGTTCCTTCAAGACCGGCTGGAGACTGAGTGAGAGCGAGTGGATGAGAGGAGAGAATTGTTAACTTCATTTTCACGGGCGGTAAAGGGGGAGCGGAACACAGGAGAGGCATAGGTTCACCAATGAAGAAGGCGAGGGCAGTACAAGCGACGAACTTGGTTAAAATACGAGTACCTACTCATATATTTGCTTTCATGGAAGGTGTTTTCAGGACTCCCTGTGGTGTAGACTAGATGTATTGTAATAAGGTAATATCAGGGGCGAATCCTGGGCCTGAAACCATCCTTTCACAATGAGTTTATTAATATAAAGGTTGTTTTGTTTGTTCACTAGCAGTCAAGGGTTTGTGAATTAGAGGGGGCTGCCTGCAGTAACGTATTGCCTTATTCAATTCCCAAGCAGCAAGTTATTGTCACTGACTGAGACTGTCAAGTGATCCGTTTGCTGCTTGCCACTGCCAGTGACCAGACACAACCAAAAAGATGAGATATCGAACTCACCCAAACATCAACATCAACATCAACAAACAACAGCAAAAACACCAGATCAAACATCATCGCCATGTCCGATACAGGTTGGCTGCGGTTCCTCGGAGCCAATAAACATCGCCCGCAAGGTCTGAAGTCCCCTCGCTCGGAGGCCGCTCTGCAGGATCTTGTCAAAGACACTCCCGGAAGCAGAGAGGCGCACACACATCACAAGGGGAAGAGCATGACGCGGCTCTCAAGCTGGCAGGGAGCACCTCAGACCGGTCAAGGCACTGCCTCGGCGCCTGATTTGGATTCTTCATTGGACGAAGTGGACAGGATGTTTATAAACGCAGGTCAGCAGGTCTGGCACAGCCCATCTGTTGACCAGGTGGCAGAAGCTTTGCGTGTTGCAGCAATGACGAATCCTGCAAACGAGCCACTGCCGGCCGAGTATCGCCCGCACATCTTGTTCGTATGTGAAGCTTACGGCACTCACCATCACAAAATCGCCAGGCTCGAGACGCAACTGGCAGAAGCAAAAGACGCATTGAAGCAGGAAGTCGATCGTCATAGTATTATAGAAGAACGCTGGAGTATCCAAGATGCAAGATACAAAGCTGAAGTCAAACGTCTTGAACTGTTTATTCATGACATGTCTGGCAAAAGCATGGAGGCTGTGACACTGGCCAGAGCAGGGAGTCTCATAAGGGGTAGACCTAAAGTTACCAGAGGAGAGCAAGCGGCTACAGAAGGGAACATGGTTGACGAGCGTGCATCGAGAGAAAGTGAGTGGTCGTGCATGGTCATGCGTAGGAGTATCCAGCTAATTCGAGCAGCTTCTGAGACTGCTGTTCCAGACGATAATGCGCAAATGGCACTTCACGCAGCCTTCCCAACACGACAAGGCACAGTGTGTGAGTGTTCACTTTAGACAAGACAATTCACGATCTCGTGCTGACATTCTGTCAACAGTATCGCGAACACGGACCATAAACACAAGTAACGAGATCAGGCTGAGCACACACTTCCGAAACTTCGATAGCAAGAAGAGCCGAAAGTCCAACGAGACTCGCCGTCTCGAGGCGCAAAAGGTTGATTGTGGAAAGACACATAGTGAAAACGGCCGAACAAAACAGCGTTCTCCAAGTGCTTCTGTACCCTCGATTGGTTCAAATTCGCGTGGCACAGCAAACAAACCGCCACACGAAGGCAATGTTGAAAGGAAGCGTGATTCTACCGACAAGGCAGCAGCACCGCAGGAGGTTGGAGATGATCAGCTAAACTCTACATCCACAGCTCAACCGCAGAAGCAGGATACGACTGCAGAATGCAAGCATGAACTCCAGAGTCAACGACAACATCGTCGTCAGTTCTCATTCGTGCCTGGGGACGATAGAACAGCGGTACAGTTGGCCGGGACCTTGGCGTCGAGAAACGCTCCGGTAGCTCCGGTAGCTCCAGAAAACGATGAACAGGCACCATCAGTTGGCCGACAGACGAATCGATCCCTTGGAGACAGTCGGAGGTCGAGATCGGCCGAGTGGATACGTACGGGAGACCGTTCACGGCCGGACACAGACGACACCTTCGGAGCTACAGACTCACGATGATCCGCCAACAGATTTCGTGCCGTTCATATCGGATCTAGAGTTGATTGACACCCAAAACAGGATCTTCTGCTCATGGGATGTGGAGTCTTCGATGACATGGTCACTGCACACTTAAAGTTTTCCATATTATCAACGGCGAAAGTTTATGGAAGGGGTGAGGCCGATGAATATTTGTCGAAGCACAGCGGGGGTGTTGTGAAGATGGCGCAATGAGAGGACCTGGAGGGTATCAGCAACCTGAGTATGTTTGTTCTCAACGAGGGCTTGAGGGTGGTGCTAAAACGCGAATGCGACACCCGGAGTGGAAGATAGTTGGCGTGACCGAAAGGCGTCGGGTCGATGAGGTTCAAGACGACGGAAGAAGCATAGCACACGATGACAGATGTGACACGGGTTCGGCGGGCTTGACGGGCACGACGGGCGAGGCGGGATCTAGCCTTTCGTAGGAGAGGACAGAGACTTGTTGTCGTTGTGCAAAAACCTGGAGAAGACTAGACAAGCCCGGACCAGCCTGTCAAGCCTGTCACGTCGGATAAAGGCGCCGGTGCCGAACCTTATATGAGGTTCCTAATTCAGGCAATTGTCAGAAATAAGGTTAAAGAAACTTGGAACGGCTCGAGAGTGGCGTAGGGACTGGAATGCTGATCCAGAAAGCACGGAATCGAGCATCGCTGAATCGAAAGCGGGAAATGAGGAATGTGACTGTCACTAAATCAAGGAACCATCAACGGGACGGGTAAGGCAGAGGAAGTGCTTATCCCCTCGGCGACAGCATCGTATGGCAACTAGACGGCGCGCTGCTTGGTAGACGATAGTCTAAGAAGGTCTGGAGCCGCGCTCGAGACGTGTCGCGAGGAGACAAAGAGCGCATGATTCGTGTAGTTTTGCTGAATGTTGTTGATGGATTTTCATTCGATCAGTTGCATGCAATTGCCTTTTTCCTTCGGTCCTTGTGTTGTGGCTGCATCAACATTGATCCCAGGCGACTAGCCATTGGCATTTGATGAATATACTCTCGTACCTGGATTCGGCGGTTGAAAGACTTAGGAACGGCCAAGATAACCGACGAATGCGTTGACTAACGATGCGTCAGAGACGATGGACGGTGATGGCTTCGTCCCAGATCGATCGTAGACTAAGAGACAAGGTCAACGGAAGAGGAATAAGGTTTATCAAGTGTGTGATATCCAACTGGCCAATGAAGCGTAGGGGGTGCCTAAGAATGGAAAGGTTGAGACGCTGAAAGGGGACGATGACTAAGGTAACTACTGCTGCAACTACCTTTAGCGGAATGGACAAACTGTGCTGGTGCTGGTGGCGGATCGAGCGGCGCCCACCTTCTTACCCTCCCCGATCCCCCGAACGGCGATAAGCGAGACTGCTGAAACCAGATCCCCGGGTCTTGCACCTCACCTGTTCTGTTCTTCTCTGTTCGGGTTGGATGGGAGCCATTGATATCCGCCTTGGTTGAGTCTCGCTCCCGTCCGTCCCTTCCCTCCCCATCACTGTGAGCGCTACTCGGCCACCCCTCTCTGTTCTAGGTTAGGGAAATCGGACAAGAGAGCTATTTCTTCAACCGTCGAGTGAAGTGTGTAGGTTTGTTTGCTATGATTTGAATTAGTTTTTCTTCCTCTTTCGCTGTTGTTGAGGCGCCTACCTCGACAGGGCTACTAGGCCGCGTCTCTTGGGCCATCCGTTGCAACGGAACACCCGGTACAGAGGGCCGGATTTGTGGTAACGACACGGCACGGCACGGCACAACACAATACAACACAATGCAATTCAATACAGATCTAACGATAAGACACTACACAGCGCGGCACAATAACGGAGACGGAAATTTAGAATGCACAAAAGCGAAATGTGGCAAGGTTCCTACGCCTCGATTCATTGTCCTTTGTTGCGGGCTGCGGGTAGCATAGATGGACGCCTCGGGTCCGAAAGCAGGCCAAGAATTTGTAATTCTCACAGGGAGGTATTTGTCCTGTTGGTTGTACAGAATGGAGGGACAAGGTTCTGCACAACGACGCGACACGTATATCCTGTACAGGGAGAAAATAATAACAAGTACAGCAAGATCAGACTACAGTGGTTGGTAAGTGCATTGCATCATCTGCGAGTAGAGTTTCCGCTTTGCTTTTTTCTCTGTTTCGCTCTGTCGATCCATTATCGTGTCATCGTCAACGCGACCCATCCGAAACGCAGCTCAAAGCAAGACAAAAGTAAAAGAAACAGAAAAGAACACGGAACAAGCGTCGAGGGGATAGAATCTAGTAAGGATTTTCGCATGCCCGTTGCTTTAGAGTGGGAGTCAACCTAATACTGTAGCCGAGTTTCGACCTGCACGATCGCACGCCAGTGATGAGCGGCAACGAGATCGAGGGCTATCGTAACGTCGTCGTGACGCACAAAAGAGGCCACGGCTTGGGAACAGACGGTACAGAGGGGATCGCTGCGACGTCGGAAGATAACGCGGGAGGGCACCTCCTCAGTCACAAACATGCATGATGCAGTGGTTTCTTTTTCGTTGCACGATGGGGACAAGATGAGGTGCAATGAAACCTACCCACGATCCGGGTTGAGACCATCGCAACGGCCCTTGCTACACGGCTCAGTTGGAGAGTGTGTTGGTAAGATTCGGATACAGGAACATAAAAACGGGGCAACGCGATGCAGTCTCGGAGAGGTTCAGGCTTGAGCCAAGGAGCCAGGGGGAGCCGCCTTCATCCACTAGATGGAGGAAGATGGAGGGGAGTCAATTTAGCCAACGGTGAGAGATGCGTGAGCGGGAGCGGTAGTGGACCTCATAGCCGGGTTCATGATCCATGCTCCGAATCCAAGACATTGGCATGGATGGACATCCCATCCGCCGCAGCGTCGAAATAACCCGTCTGTGGCTGACTCGATGTTAACAAATAGCGGCGTGGTCTAAGCCGCAAGCAGTCGTCAAAGTGTCGACAGGCTGCAAATAGTTTCAACCGTTCTGCCCAGGGCTTGAAGCATCCAAGGGGGGAAAAGTCAGTGAGTGATGGTTCAATGACCGATCAAGAATCTCTGAATCGCGCAGGCGGTGGACCGTGTCAGTAGTGAACCCAATCAGTCAGTCTAACAATGGGTACGGTAGGGAATCAGTAATCAATCGAACCTGGCCTGGTTACAATACTGCACTGCATACCTGACGCTGTACCATCAGTTAGACCAACAATGGATCCGATCAGCAACGGTTCCCATCGTCCATCGACAGCAAACCCAACCCCAACCCCACTGCGACACTGGAGAGCGTGCGTGTCTCCGTGACAGGCGCCAGAACGGTGGAAGCACCAGGGAAGCATCAGCTTGACAGGGACAACAGGGTCTAGCAATAGGGTGAAGGACAAGGACCCATGGGAATCAAGGAAGATCAGTCTTAACAGGGAACAGGGTATGATGTGATGATCCGTAGGCAATGCCAGACGGCCCAATCAGATAGTCAGGGGCAGACCCCAAAGGCCGAAACGCAACGGGCGCCCGAAATTCTTCGGGCGCTGGCCCAAGCTCTCAAACACTGAACACCACAGACACGGAACAGGACACACGGGCTGCCATCGTGACGTGACACTCAGTACCAGCCAGGCCCCTGGCGATCAGTAATCGTGAAAATAAAGAAACCGTTGAGACTGCCATCCCCCCGGTATAAACCCTGCCTACCGTCCACAATACCCAGTCCCCTGTCTCAGAAGTCATGGGCGTACATGCTTTTTGACCATGGTTACTGCGCGCTATGGTGGCTTTTAGATCGATCTCTGGGAACTTTGGAGCAAGCAGAGTGGAGGGGGTGTGAATGCGATGAATAATTGGGATGGGATAAGCTCATTTAGTTGAAGATCTCAATCGATCTGAGCTTCTAGCAAAGGGAAAAGGAGATTTCGAAAAGTGCATGCTGTTTAGGCATGCAATTTGTTGATCCAGGGTTGGCTGGCGCCGTCGACGCTCAATCTGGTGATGCTACCATCGCACAGGTAACATCAACGAGGGGAATACCTAGGACATGCTGCTCGCTCGTGGACCTATTTAATCAGAGTGATAGAGAATACTCAAGGAGACAGGCGTTGTCGGATCTTGTCGTGCCCGTATGTTGGCCTGTCTGTTCTTGCGCAGATCCTCTTCTCTGGTGTTCTATTCACTCGCAGCATCACTCAAATTTTGGCTTTGGAGTTTCGCCCTCCCGCGTTTCGTAGTCGTCATCGACAGGTTGTAACGTCTGGGTTTCATGTGAGCCACCCCGAATGTCATCGGCAGCCCACCAAGATCCCTGCTCCAGCTCTCAGCTAAACGGGCAGCCCGCCTCATCGGTGGTACTACCCTGCACATTCATCCACCCAATCGTCACGGTCCCCTGGGATGGTAGTTTCTTCGAGTTAGGTAGTATAGTTTTGTGACAAGCAGCTCTTCAACCAAGGGTCTTTTACTGTGAGATTGCTGCAGCGCTGCAGTTGCGTCCTTCCTTCTGGTTGGTTTGTCTGAAGCTGAGATAATTTTACCTTCTGCAAGCGTTGGTCCCTCTGCTAATGTTCTGCTCGTGTCCCTTGGTTATTTACCCTAGGGTTCATCAGCTGAGTCTCGTGTCCAATCAATACCACCTCGTATCCTTGAACAAGGGTGGAATACAGCGATATCCCCGTCGTGCACGTCTTCAAGTCAAGGCTCCATCCTGCGCAGCCTTCTCCCCTCCCTTGCTGGTAAGTTAGCCGTTGAGGCTACGGTACGGTTGGCACCCAACCGTGAGCGTTGCGTTACATGCAGTAAGGCGGAATGACCGTAGGATTTTTTCCTTTACCATGCACACGGAACCGATTGGCGGAATGGTCAGAAAATAGTAACATGGGTTCCACGGCTTGAGATGCGGCACAAGAATTGGGGGTTACATACATAAGTGTTTACCATGGTGCAACACCAAGAATGCAACTTTGAAACCGACGGTTCATCGTGGCCGTGCGTGCACATCACAGAGTCAGAACCCAAGATTGAGCTCACAGTCCTCTCCAAGTCATTTGGGACTTGTCATTCTCGGATGGGCACGTCATAATGGAGAAGGGAGGAGATTGTGAGAGAGATCCCCCATCAACCCCTAGATCCGCCATTTGACAAGACATGGATTCTTGTATCGCCGGGACGGATCCTTTCAACATGATTGGCTCATGGGCCCCGGAAGATTCGATATCCAGATGACCCTGGCCCGCCCGCGCGATCGGCACCAAAACGACGGCAACGGGTAACGCAGGTCAAAGCAAGGCCAAGATTGGCTCCCGTGCTGTGGGCACCCCAATTGTCGAGTGCCGACATTAATGAGATCAACCACAGAACGTCAGGTGCCCCAGAGTAAATAAAATTATCCAGCGAGGCCTCATTTGCCAGCACCAGGTCCCTGTCAGTTTTGAAGCAAGTGTGATGCATCATCATTCTGCGTCGGTGGCTGTCGATGCTAGATGAGATGGATGGTTCCGTCCTGTATGATACCGATCGGAGTAGATACTGGGGCCTGTCACTTATTGATGCATTCGTACCTGTAGAGTAGAAAACCCTACACGATTGTGAATTTTATGAAAATGACCCCTGCAAGAACAGGCCCAAGTAAAATTACAAACATGGCCACGCTCTCAGTCGCGTGGACCCTTACTGCTGGACCTGAGTCAGGCAGAGGGGGGTTGTGAGTGTTGCATGAAGAAGCAAAACAACCTTGTTCAACTCGAAGCAAATAATGTCGGACTAACATTCATACAGTAGGCGATCAAATTAAATGAAATGAGGTAGGGCGGAAGGAAAAGGAATTTACAGCCAGGGTGCGGTGCAGTGCGGAATTACAGATGAATGAATGACACAACAACACAACATTACCAGACCAGGGTCCAAAAAGCACGTCGATCACCTCAACTCAACTCAACTCAACGCTGCTCTACTCTGCTCCGCTCCCAAAGAAGGGAGAGAGTGTCGGATAGAACACCGGGGCTGTTGACGGCTCCCCGATCTCTCCACCAATACCCACGACAAATGCCCCTCTCCACACCATCTTTCTCTCCATATCCGCGCCCTTGGGCACCGAAAGAGCGTTGCGTTGACGGAAGCAATCATCACTATGGCACACGATGTGACCTTGTTTTCCTCATCCTTCCCTGTTAGGCCTGCTGTGTGCCAACTCTGGGTTAGTATGGCGCCTAGAGCAGTAGGGCCCCCTCGCTCGGGACACCGTCGAGCCGGTAGTCAGATGCATCCATCAATCATCGATCAGTCACGATTGAACTAATGATTTCAATCAAGTGCATTTGACCAGTCGACAGCCCAGCTCAGATGCAACCATGGCAGGTAAGAAAGCTAAAGAACCATGTTCATGTTGGTGGATCCCATGGATTGAAACGAACAAGAAATCCCCCAATACCAAGAGCCAAGTAACCAGGAATAAGAAACAAATCAAAGCGCCATCCCCGAAGGAAGGGGTCCCTATTGGGCCCGAGCCGCTCGGGCGCCAGCCGAAAAGTGGTGGTGTTTGGTGCCGCCAAACACGGCTGCCTCTTGGAAATACGGTACAAGATAATAATAGGAAGCGCAGGCTGCAAAAGGGGAATTAATTCGGGACCGAGCAGCATTTGTTGGCAGCACATAACCATCTGAACACATCAAGAGCTTGTTGTTCTACACGCCATGTAAATAGATACCATCTCCGTGAGCCTTGGGGGCCTGGGCCATCTGGATTGGGCGCTTACGCTATTGAGCTGCACTGCACCTCAGTTGCGGTGCGTTGCGTTGCGCTGCGCTTGGCTTGGAGATGCATCCAGCCATCTTTGACGGTGGACCAGGGGTGCGAAATCGAGATTTTGCATCTGGATCTAGGTCGCTCATGACAATGCAGTTTTGACCCTCCATAGATTGACGTCGATCCCGTGTACGGCGGTGCGTGTCTCGGTTTCTAGTGTCCTTGTCCCTGTCTGTCTCTGCCTGTGTCTCTGCCTGTGTCTCTGCCGTCTGGTCTTGTCTCGCGGCTGTCTTTTCATTTGTCTCTTTTGTTGGCCCTAATTCACTCCTCCTACCCACCTCAATAGATCTGGCCAAGAGATCCCATCTGGTGGGTTCTTGCTGACCGACTGTATGTACAGGCTGTATCATGTATTGGTTGATTGCAGGGTCTACAATATGCACAAACTCCCCTAGTACAACTGCCGCCTCGTCCTCTCCCCTCCTCCAAATAGAGTGCGGCTTGTCATTCAGGTTGTCGTGTGCAGTAGCCTACGTAGTGGTTAATGTCTGACTGATTGCGGGTTTCCCAGCGGGTATAACGCTAAACGTCCGGGCAGCATACTTGGTTCCTGTCAGGCTTTTGCTTGCTAGCGCCTAGCTTCTCTAGCAGTTTCTGCCCCGGCTGCCACATTCCATTCCAGTGTCTCTTCTCCCCACCTGGTTACTCAGGCAATTCATCGGATTATGCTTGAGACAAGCCATGGCAAGCCTTCACTAACCAGACAATGCCATACTTGGACGGTTGGGCCCGAGCTAGTACTTCAACCCGAAAACGCCAAAGTACCGATTGTCGCTGTCTCCGTACAGCTTGTATGTAAGTCTAGATGCTTAACAATCTTCAAGCTCGGTCAAGGATGTGGATAGCTTCACATATTGTAGAAAACTTGGTGTTCAAATGACGGGATCTTCCCAAATCAAGGGTATTTAATTCAAATCGCTTAAGTAATCCTTTGACCACATCTCGCTGTAATAGTAGTATATGTTCAGTCTCATACTGTAGTACATGTCATTCACCATGAATGTGAATCTCATCCGCTCTTAACTCCACAATTCCTCCTGTAAAACGCCTGGTATCTTATATTGCCCACCCAAAATGCCTTGTAGACTGATCCAAAGTCCGCTTCAGACCTGGCGCGATGGTGACAGTACATCTGAACGAGGTCGAAATATTGCCTTGTTTCCCCGCGCGCAATGCAAAGTTTATTATTAGGGTCCTGTAGGCCACTTTGCAGCCTCTGCATGCATCTCAGGGTAAAACTGGCACGGCCAGCATGGCTTTGGTAGTCGTGTAATAGGATTGCATCTCTCGTAACCACATTGTTCACATGGTCCACTTGGAAAGACATCTCAATCCAAGAGAGATGACAAATTCATCCTAGAGTCCTGTCCTTTTCGGGGCTGGTATTGCTGGACGGGCGAATTGGGCGCAGTGGGTAGCTGCCCTTGAGCAATGACTGGTGGCAACCTAGGTTGACATTCGGATCGGTCTGCGTAGGAGGGAGCAGACATGGCATTAAGGCTAGGAAGCTGGGGAGAAACCATATTCGTAGTACGTAGCGGCGGCAACTCGACTGGCATGTGAAGAGATAGAGGTTGTCGGGCAGGTGATGTGGTGTAATTGGATCCGATATCAGACTCAGCGGACTCGGAGGAGCATGGTGAAGGAAGAGGAGCCTCGACCCAGGAATGCATGGGGTGACGGATGCTAGGGCCTGTGAGGGGCGATAGTTGTGTCCTTGGTAATGGCAAAGCCGGCGTCGAGATGGAGAGTGCAGGTCGGGTCATGGTGTAAAAGTCATCGTGGGTCTGTACTGCACGTCGACGGTCTGACCTTCTGCGTCGGTTTTGACTACCATTCCACCAGTTCTTGACAGCATTGTCACTTCGACCATGAAGACGGCGTGCAATCTCGGCCCAACGCTTTCCAATTTCTCCTACAAGTCGTTCAATCTGAAGACCCTCCTCAGGTGTAATGGGGTCGTGGTTGAGAGATGGTTTCAAGTTCTGGTGGTAGCGCTCGCGGCATTGCTTTGGTGTTCTTGAGCCTAGAGTCTGGGCGATGCGGACCCAGTTGAGGGCGCCATGTGTGTGGACAAGGTTCATCAAGTAACCATCTTCATGGTTGGACCAAGGACCTCTCCGGTGGCTAGTCATGGTGACTGATGGTGGCCGGTTGGCGAGTGTGATGTGGTGACAGGCTGTTGAGAGTACCGAGGATCTTTCCAAGTATTGGGAATCTGGCGATAATGTTTGAAGATACAAACAGGGGTGGGTTGGCTGGTGGTATTATGTTAAAGATGTAAGATGGTGAAAGTGAGGAGTGAGGCTCAGGGAAAGAGATCTTGACTCAGAAGGAGGGAGGTGAGGTGATAAAATATCCGTGGGAAAGTAGGATGGGGCGGATGCTATGAAGCGTAATGTATGGGGAAAAGCAAAGTCAAGTCAAGTCAAGTCGTGACACCAGGAGGGGGTGTAATGGAACGACCGAGCTTTGACACCCCGGTCAACAAAGTTTCTCTGATCTGCCACCAGGATGCCGCTGTCGAGTTGACTTGGGGCAGTGGCGCTCTTTGCCAGGGGGGGCGTGAATCTGGGTTATCTCAAATCAATCGGGCGTGTATCGAATGAGAAAGGCTGTTTGCAGGGCGTGAGGGTGCTAGAGAGAGCTGAGGGAGGGTGGGGTGAACGCTAGCAGTCAGGTCAAGGACAGGGGCCCAAAATGTGACGGGATTGGATAGGCGTCTCGACCCGCTGCCGTCAAAGCGACACTGACTGACTTGACGGGACTCGTTTTAGCGGCACGGGCGTGCTGGTGCTGGGGCTGCCTCTTATTCTGGAGACTGTTACTGCTGGGTGGTTGGCTGAACGTTGACCGGATGCGATGAATTCCGTCGTCAATGGATGGGATGCACTCCGAGGAAGGGGGACAGCTCCATCGTCTGCCGTTCCGCCTGCCTTACAGTAGATTCCCTTTTTAAGATCCTAGTATCCAATCCGTCGGCCCTGATTCAGTTGGTCTGGCCTCCAACGTCGGGAGTCTCTGACTCTGGACACGGTTAAAACTGCAAATCAAGCTGCGCCCAGCACTACGCGGACCCATAAAGAAGATCGTGGAATGGGAACAAGGTCCAGAGCTTCCTTGACATATACAATGTTGGCTACATACCCGAAAAAGTCCTTGACTTGAGAAGTTTACAGTGGACACTTGGGCGAATGAGCGAGTCTCGAGTCTCGCATGTAGCTTCGCAAACTTATGTAGCTTTAACGAATCGGCACGATAAGGTACTTGACTTTCGCATTCTGCAGGCAGATTTTGCAATTCGCCGGTGAGCCCAGAGACAGTCGTTGCCAGTAGCTCAACAGCCGGCGGTTCTTCCACCGTCCAGACATCTCGGGCAGTTGAGCTGTCTCTTCCAGGCGCATCGTTTATACGTTAACTTCATGTTTATTGTTCTTCTCCGCGCATCAACAATGTCGACCTGCAGCCGGTACTGGGCCCTGGAGTCTTTCACAGTTGGTGGAGCGATGAGGTCGACGGGCATCGCCTGTCATCTCAATCCGGCACCCACATCATCATCGAAGTGACAGGTGTTTATCGCCGGCCCAACTCACTCGGACCTTACCGTCTAACCCAAGCCACCAGAGCATGCCTCCGATTCCAGCCTCTATTGCTCTCAATAGGCCAGAATCGTCGCATTCGGTAAGGAACTCGCCAAGTAAAGTTTGATATGGCTTCACCTACGACGCCGCTGGCTTCCCCGTTCTACTTACCCATCTGTCCGAAAGTCTTCGCAAATCCATCAATCGTCCAACTAACTCCTAGTCAATTGGAATAGGCGAACAATGGAGAGTCTTATTTGATTATGCATCAGCTGGTATCTGTTTTGTCTCAAAGAGCAATAGCAACAATTAGCAGTAAATCGAGGATGAGTGCCAAGTACAGGCAAACCCCTGCATGATGGTTGACGCAAAACTCTGCAACTATTCGCGTGATAAAGTCGCTGTGTATAGATTCAATAGGCCCTTCAGCTTACAAGATCTACTGTTTGCTGTTGTTTAATCCATGCGTGATGGTGGGCTTGTACTTGTACTGTACTGTAGGATAGGCAGCTTACTAGGTATTTTACCTCGCATACTGTGCAAGATCTAACATTGCACTGCCTATATTGGACATGCTCTCTGCAACCAGTAGCTGTGTAGGGTAGCACAAATGATCAGGATATGGATTGTACGAAATGAAGTAGTCATTCATTTGACGATACTACTCAATACTTGACTTGATTACTGGTTAAACTGAGTCGTTTCAACGCCAATGGCCCAGGATTCCCAGCTTCACCGTCACCATCGCTGCCAGCGTCCGTGTTGTGGGCCTTTTGAGCCTGTGCATGGACGGCTAGCGGGGGAACAGGCCAGGATCAGGGTTTGAAGCAAGGCGATCATCGTCAACGGGTGGCTGCTGGCCTGAGCCACCTAGTTGGGATCTTCGGATTGAACAACGGATGCGTAGTCAGCAAGGGTCAACTCGTGAGGTACCGGCTGATCGGTGGAGGTGCTTCCGCTTGCGCCTCGGGCCTTTTGACAGTGCACCTCCGAATCTGTTCGGGCCAGGGAGGTGGCCTCAATTACGTAGATTTGATGGCATCCCTTTGACAGCGACATCAAAACCTTTTGAGGATATATATGTAGGGTTCGAGTGAGTGAATGAGTTTGCCGAGCCCCTATGAGACTCTACCCTCCCTCAATAGTAGATACTTATTGTTGCAGCGTACCCAAGGATGAGAGGGCAAGGAATTTGGATCCCTGGTTTTGTTGATCCATCCCAGGCAATAGTGACCTTCCAGGACCTGACTCGTCCGCCCGCCTACCGTTACACTGCCATAGCATAATAAGATTGCTACGCCCGTAAAGCAGAGAATCTATGGACACCTTCTGTACATCCGAATATCTGGAACCCTGGCCATGCACATTCTGCCACACCAGATTCTGATCCCTCTCCTGACGTACGTCGCAGCCCGTTCGTCCACGTTTAATCAGATGCGGAGAAAGTCGACCTGGCCAGGATCCGAAAAACAGGGGGTCATAGCCAATGCACGGGAACGAAACGAAACAAAACAAAACAAAACAAAACATAAACGGCCTCGCTTAAGCCCAAGGGAGGGATAGGCTGACAACCCAAAGAAAAATTGATCAAGGCGTCTGTCGAGCTCAGATCAGCCCACACGCTCGGGATGACAGCTCAGAGTGCACAGGCGTAGGAAAGACACCAACAAGTCATACCTCGACCAACTGACAGACACAGACACCGCATACTGGGTTAAGTGACGACATCTGACTCGCTACACGTACCTGTCCGTGGGCAATACCATATACGGATACTGTTGGTAGGAAGGCCTGGGTTTTGAGATTGTCCCCATCTCAACCGAGGTTCACTCGGCTCGTAGCCTGCTGAAATGTAATGGTTGCTTGACAAGATTACCGCCATGACCAAAGCAGGGGAGCGTCCGGGCAAGCAGATGACGAGACTGCCAATAGTCCATCCCCGCCGTGACGGTGATGGAGCCCCTAATTCTACTCCAGTCAAACACCGGCCACTAGAAACAAAAAACCGTTGTGGCGTCAGGCCTCCCTTGCAAGGCCAAACCCTTCTTGGGTAGCGCCAAGCCAAACAGACAACGGCTTTTCAGCTCAGCTCAGCTGGGCTTCTCAGTTGACACCTGCCTTTGTCCAATGACATGGCCTCTTCCCCTGTCCTGTTGCATGTTTCCTTGCTGACTTCCCTGACTTCAGCTTGCATCCCGTCACATCACTTACCTGTTATGGACCGACGTCTGTTCTCTGCCCATGAACTACTCTACCAAATCAGCAACCAACAGGCCACTCATAATGGTGGTTGCCGACTGTCATTTTTACCTTACCCCGTGTGTTTATCATAACTCATAGATGGATGAGGTGGTGTGTCATGACGAGTTACTTTTGGGCCTGGAAGCCTGCCCTGATCCGTGCGAAGCTAGAGCAACTTCTGCTCGGTGCACACATACATATACCTCTTGTGTCTGTCTCATCTACTTGTTTAATCTGGATCGACAGAAAACCTTGTAATTAGTCCGAGGACGCCAGCATGCGCGCAGAGAATGATAGGTTGCAAGAGTAAGTGTGCCGTTGTCCACCAAGGCCTCTTTGGATTCTCCCGAACAAAACGGATTAGCAGCAGTGTCGAACTGGAGGGCGATTCGCTTCCGAAACCAGGTAATGAATCCATCGAGGAGCTGACACTTCCAGGGACAACCCAAAAATTCGATCCCCAATCGTCGCAAACAGCACAGCACCTCCAACTACATTCGACCGTATCAATAACAAAAACATACGCCAAACGCCAAACGCCAGCCCAAGCCAGTCTTTCATAGTATGCCATGGCTTGCCAATTCGCTTCATCTACACGTTCCGGGCGCCTGGCCTTCCGTCCAGACCGTTGAGTCTGAAAGCTTATTGTCTCCTGCTGTCACCGTGATGCAATTACCTCACTTGTGCTCCCCAATCATAGATAAATGTCTCCACCTTCGCCAGCGACCCATCGCCGCCATGCCTCCTCATACGCCGTTTCGACGTCGTTAACCCATCTTCTTGTATCAAAGAGCCCACAATGCCACTTGCTTTCCCACAACAACTTGCGTATTTCGGCCAAACGGCCATCTCCTTGACCGTAGCCACTCTCTGATCTGGTGTAGCCAAGTCCGCTGGCAAGCTGAACTGCTCGCTGCTCATATTCTTCTTCGTTGCCGGCAATTAATTCTGCAGCAGCCCTTCGCCCTTCCTCTGATTTCGGTAGAGCACCCTTCAAGATCGATGCTGCCATCCGAGAGCACATCTTGTATGGATAACGGGGAAGTGTGAGAAGTGGTGTACTTGACCAAAGTATGTCTGCCGCTGTCGTATGAGCATTGCACTCCGGTGTGTCGAGAAACAAGTCGCAAACCCGAGCCCGTGAAATATGCTGACTCTTTGGCGCCACATCGGTAAATATTAGACGACCAGCAACTTCTTCGCCAGCCCAAGCTTTTGCCGTCCGCCGCAAATTGGCTTCTCCGAGCTCTGGGAATCGCAGTAGCCATATCACGGCCTTTGGCACTTGTGCTAGGATCCGTAACCATGTCCTGAAAGTTGTAGGTTCAATCTAATCAAGTCAGTTGTTGGGGCCATGAGATTGCGCCGGATTACCAATTGACACACCTTATACAACTGGTTGAAATTGCCCATGATGATGGTATCATCGGCCAAAGCAGGGAAAAGCTCTTTCCGCATCTTCCAGCGACGCTTTTGTTCTTGTTCCCATGTGATCGCACGTTCTCCTGCATCGCACGATTGCGCATGATCGCAACAGAAAAATGTATCTCGACAGAAAATGATATTCTCCGAGTACATCCAATCCTCCTCATCGCCTTCGGTTTCATCTTTGAATACATCAGTGAGACTGGTGTTTCTACGCCAGGGGCGTAACGTCTCTGGTGGAATGGCTGTGCTGTCTGCCAGTATGTAGTCGCACCATTCAGCACCTAGCGTACCAGCAAAACCCATAAACGACATCTGAACTGGTGCAGGGCGCGCAGCGAAGATCTCGTTACGCGCTCCTCGGGTGTAGCCATTAAGATTGACCAGAATGTGAATCTCATCACGAACGATTTGCTCTACCAGCTTGTCCGCAGGCCAGCTACTGACATCGCGAAAGACAGGAGCTTCACGTTCGATCTGTTGTCGATGTACAGACCGATCGCTCGCTGTTGTGGCATAGCAAAAGGCTCGCGCACGCCGAGTATTGTGAAATCCAAAGACGGATTGCATTCTGATAAGAGATTTTAAGTGTGAGTAGTAGTTCAACATATGTGTCTGGAGATGGGGAAAGCTTACAGATGAGCCAAGGGGTGATTGTTAAAATCTGATGACACATAACCTATGTTCAAATGGGGGTTTGGTGGTGGAGGTGGCGGGTAGACCGAGGAAGGTAGCCATGGCAATCGCAGCGTTGAGCACGATATTCGGATGCCATTCCGTTGAGATATGACCCGTATGTCTTTCGCTGATAGTGGACAGGTGAACGTGTGAAAGGGAAGCACGGTAGGTGCTGAAGGTACCGTAAGACCACTGGGTAAACGAAGTCGAGTGTACTGATGGCCTGCTTTGTTGCCAGATACAAGACGATCGCGATACCATTTCCATTGTGTTGCACGGGTCGCACGCTCTATCAAGCGAATGACGCGCGAACCCTCCCAGGGCTTATTACTCCAGCTTCTTAGAGCTTTCTCAGGGTGGAACGACGCGGCCAGGCCAAGATCTTGAATCTGTTTTGCATAAACAGCAATGTGCTTGTCATCAAGAATACCGCGCCCCCAATGCGATGCTTCACTCAGTTGACGGTTAACAATGCGAACAACACGGTTAACGAGACCACTCTCGTGTCCCAAAGGCCGGGCATCGACGAGGAGGCCTCTGTCGTCGACGTGCCAACGATCGTACCTCCCAGGTTTGAGCATGACACCGCCGCGACCTCTCCAGTCACAGACAGAGTTAAGAGCCGTGGACAGGCCACATACGGCTTCAGCAAAGTCTGGATTGGAGCTCACAGCACGTTTGTAGTATGTTATTGCGTCGTTGATGCGGCCTCTGTCCTTGACAGCGTTGGCTAAGTTGGTCAGGGCAATATCAAAAGTCCCGTCGCATGACACAGCCTGTTCGTACATCTGAATCGCAAGGTCCAACTGGCCAATATCCTTAAGCAAGCTCCCCAGATTGGTGTGTAAATGGACGTGTTTAGGATCTAGGCGTAACCCATAGTGATAATATGCCAGGGCTAAAGCCAGACCGCTGCCTGGCACAATTCCAGGAATGCTCTGATGGGAGAGCATGTCGGTGCTTGCGTTCGAAGGATTAGACGTGGCCTGCTGAACGCCGGCAAGGAGGATGCCAACGTTATTCGCTGTGGAAGGGCTTTCCTGAAGGGATAGAGATAGATAGTAAAGGGCCAGAATGTCTTCGACCCCAGAAGGGCGTCGTAGGATATTTGAAGTCCCTTGCCCGCTCGATAATGAGTCTTGGAATATCTTGGCCAGTGATAGTAGAGAATTGCTCGTGGTTTGCACAGCAGCTCGCTTAGTTGAGCCCTCAGCCACATGCTGCAATCCCGGCAAAGCACCGCTGCCACCAAACACTAGATGTGCAGTATGACGGGCGCGCTCGGGAGGCAGTAGCAAAGGCCGAGCGCCATGTCCCACTTGTCCGTTTGGCTTTGAATGGGCCTCTGTTGGGGATAAAACGGTCTGGATTCGACGGACGAGATCCTGTATACCACTCATTTGACGACCAACGCTAATCAGTACAGCTTCCTCAAAGGCTTCTGATGCTCTGTTTACTTCTTTGAGACTGTAAAGCATGGTCCCTTTCGCATGAATAAGTGCCAGGATTCGCCCGTTCTCCTTTCCGGGTATGGCGTAGCCGCTCGATGCAAAACCAGGGGTTTTTATTCCTTCGCTGTTAAGTTCTAGTCGCTGATGCTGCGCCTGTTGTAAGTCAGTAATCTGGTCGTCCCAAATCAAAGCAATTTGCTCAAGGCCATCACGAATAGCTATCCGATTACCGGTTACTTGCGGTTGCGGGTTACACACCGAAGACACTCTTAGAGCGCGCTGTACGTGGTCGATGATCTCAACAGCTTCTTTACTGCGCTTTTTGTATAGAAGCCCAACTAGGTGCTCGGCGGCTTCCAAGTAGCTGGGTTGCACTTCGACAGCTCTTAGCCAATGCTTTTCGGCCTCGTCTTGGCGATTAAGACAATAGAGAGTAGCGGCTTTGTTTGTAATTGCCTCGACATGACTGCGAAAGAGTCAGACTAATGAACAGCCACTTGACAGTTCACGTAGGAGAAGAATTTTACCTCGAGTCAAGGGCTATAATTCTCGAGAACCATTCCAATGCCTCTTGATATTGTTCTAGGCCGTAGTTAAGACAGCCCCCTAGCATTATCCCATCAATCCAGCCCCAGCTACTTTGTTCACAGAGGCTGCTGAGCATATTTAACGAGGACTTGGCTGCTGTGAAAGGGGTAGAGTTATCCGTAGATACATAGTTGCCGAAGGGTCCTTGGAAGTGAGGCGCTGCGTGCCTTCTGGCATGGTAATCTGTATTAAAGCCATTTTCTGTCGAGATCTTGAACCTTGCGCCTTGATGTCCAAGCGAAGCCTCGGAAATTCTTAACGCCGGCTTTGGAGGTTTCGGATACACCAGAAGCCTGGGCGACGAGTTATGACCAGTACCTCCCTTGGTTGCATGTGGTTTCCGAGCCGTTTGTGCGTACGCTAGAAGGTCAACATAAGCCTTGTGAGCCTGTAGCAGCACTTTCTCTCTAAACCCTGGTTGGTCACTTAGATGAGCCGGCCGAGAATACGATTGCATGGGCATGCTTGAGTTGAAGCTAGGAGTGTACTGGGATTCCAGCTCAGCGGCTGGAGAAAAAGGTTGATGTGCTAGTCCAGAAAGAGCGTGCTGCTGGACAGGACGGAAATCTTGACGTTGAACGTGCCGTGTTGGAACAACACCGGGCTGGGCGTGGTTGTGATAATTCCATGGCGTGTGCATGACTGGTTGGCCGAAAGGTAGCGATTCGTTCATGACTATCGGTGGTGGACAAAATGCCCGAACATTATATTCGTGAGCTCTTATGATCGGTTGATAAACACTCGGAAATGCCCCCATGGCGTCAGGTTGGCCATATGGGTGGTATTGTCCCTCGGCCCGAAGGAAGCCATATTGATTTCCGGGAAAGGCGCCATGATGCGATACCGTATCGCCCCCATAAGCCCAAGTGGAAGATCCCATATGAATTTGCTGATTGTCATCACCGAGCCCTGGATTACCAGCCGACGATGGACGATGGTGGTCGAGGCCAGTGGTGAAATGGGTTTGGTGTATTAACGGGCCTGTCGGTGGATATGCTGTTGCAGTCACTGATCGAGGTAAAACCAGATGTTTCGAAGGTGGTGGACCATGCGAGAATAACGATGGCGAACCGTCATATCCGGCGTCGATAGTACCGTTCGGAGTCTTTCGTCGGAGATGATGTTCAGGACGTAGCGGATAAAGGGCAGAGTTAGATGCTGCAGCGTGCCGTTGAGGTTGGGATGTACGGATCGCAAATTTTTGTTGGTACGGTGATGCGACGTTTCGAGTGTGATGATCGTTAAAAGAGGAGGTTTCGTTACTTGGGAACACGGTGAGGGTATCGAGAGTCGACTGCGACGGCGTCACCGCATGAGGGGGCATCTGAAGGAGAGGCAACATGACAACGGGGTATATTGGCGCACAATCAAAACGTAATGAAAACACAGGACGAAATACACTGATAGGAAGCGGTCATTCATGGCCTGTAGGTCAAAGAGCATGGCTGGCGGTTGCGCAGTGTATTGAAGTACCGAGTCGAGAGCTGACGAGCATCTGGGCGAGTGAGAAGGGCGAGGGTCGCGCCAGCGCTAGAGTAGCAACTCTCTAGATATTGCGAAGAAACGATGCGTTTCCTAAGTCCGGCGGGAGTAACTTTGGATGCTCCAGCGGCAGCGAGACAGGAACAGAGCCAGGCGTTCTCGAACGATGCTGTAAAGCAGTCTATCGCAGATGGGAGGGAAATCAAGTCGCTCGGTTAACTGGGACGATCGCGTCCATCACCTCACAGATGAACCTGGGGTCGTAATGACTGCGCATCAGGGTCCGATAACGATCCTGAATCACCAAAGACCGGTCAAATACGAAGAAAAGACTGCTGGAGTTGAATATTGAGGCACGACGTTGGTAGACAAGTTGATGTATATCGGCACATTCGTTGCTCGATAGATAGCGCCAGGTTGAATGGAGTAAAGTAGGTAGGTGGTAGTCGGGTAGTAGTAGCCTTTGAACGGGCCAAGGCGCTCCACAATGGGGCGGGAGGGACGGAGGCGCCTTGGGCACTTCTGGCACTGTAGCTCAAGGAGGGGCACAATGGATCCATAACAGGCTTATGCCACAGCCAGGCTTGCACCGCCCACATTTTCCCCAATGAGCTACTCATGAGGCGGGTCCAGGTAATTCCAACGACCTGGCACATATCACATTTCCTGTGTCTATCAGTCACTCGATAACGATGGAAGAGAGTTTGCCGACTCACACATAGCATTTGGCATAAGAGCAGTGTGTAGTCATGCTCGAGATTAATTGAGAAGCATTGTTGCTTGCCGCCCTGGGCTTCCCAACACCAAATGCATTTGCAGGGACTCTCCGCCATGAGGTTGCAGCATGCCCAAGTCATTGGATGTCAGCAACCAAGGCGTTGAGAATGGGGCGATCACGAAATGCACTGGTACAATTCCGCTAACCCCGTGTCCGTCTATGCGGGTGAAATATGATTTTGGGTCATCCTAGCTCGTTGGCGCGTACTGTACCTCCGGAGCGGAATCTAAGGTACCTTACCCAGGCGGGTACCTAGGTAAATAATTGAGACTCTATCTGACTCTGGGTAAAGGGTGATAAAACACTACATTAGGCACTTAACATAATATTAGAGCATGTTTTAGGCTAAAGATTGGCTATAGTAATTTATCCTAACCCAAAGCTAAGTAGGCTTCTCGACTATTTACTGAACCGCCTACTACCTTATCTGAGGACCAGTAGCTCCAAGTAAATGGAACATTGCCTGCATAAGGTATGTGGACGAACAAGACGATATAAAGTATGGTAATTTAGAATGGACATTGGCAATACCCAACTACTTGTGCCCTCAAGTGTTATTTTGGACACTCCCCGAAGAGCAGGGACTGCTCGTCGGTGCAAATGAGTATGAATGACGACTGGCAGCTAGAGCCCGACTCCTATAAGTCATTATTGAGGAGGAAAGTTGAAAATCATGTGGCCGTGATGATGGACCGCTATATCCACAAGAGCTTAATTGCTAGTATATCGCGGTGAGTGGTAGGCAGATATTCGTCTTCCTTGCACAAAAATAGAAATAAACCACAGGGCATGATGGTAGATTTCGGAGTGAGTCAAGGGTCCTTTGCACATTCACGAGAGGTGGTCACGTCACTTTGGGCACAAATACATGAAGATGGTCAGGCGGGTCAACGTTTTCTTTTTTGGTTGGGTGACTTTGATCTCTTTTTGGAGACTATATTTATTCCTCGGGAACTGCCAACATGTTAGCAACTATGGTCTGAACAGCGAATTTTCCAAGACTTACTGTCAATGTCTCCACTGTCAATGGCCTCAATGACAGCCTGGGGAGGCTTGCCATCGACCTGGCAGCCAACACTGTAGGCAGTACCAAGAATCTCCTTGACGGTACCCGCGAGGTCCTTAGCGAAAGACTTGTATCGCATGGTGCGAGCGATCTCAATGATCTCGTCGAGGGCGACCGACTTGTTGTGCTTGATGTTCTTCTCCTTCTTTCGGTCACGAGGAGGCTCCTTGAGAGCCTTGATGATCAAGGAGGAAGCGGTGGGGACAACGGACACGGCGGCTTGACGGTTCTGGATGGTGAGCTTGACAGTCACGCGCAAGCCTTTCTGGGGGGTTGTTAGCTCGAGCTTTTGAGAAGATGACAATAGTCTCAAGTCATACCCAGTCGCCAGTAGCCTTGGCAATGTCTTCTCCGACCTTCTTGGGGGAGAGACCCAGAGGACCGATCTTGGGAGCGAGAGCAGAGGAAGCACCAACCTCACCGCCAGTGGCGCGGAGGTGGCTGAAGAAAGTCAGTTCAAAATATCCTTGAAATGCTCTGCGATCGAATTAACTTACATCACCTTGATCTCGTTGGGGTCGAACTTGGGAGCTGATCATTGGGTAAGCAGGCGTAACAGTATCAATCAGTTCCAGGGTAAGACAAACGCATTGTGGTGTTGTTGAAGTCGGCAGAGGCTCGTGGTTTGCGTGCCGCGTGTGAAGGAAGAAGGGTACTGAGAAAAGTTGAAGTTGATGAAATGTGAATGTAAAAAGAAAAGAGTGGGTGGGGTGCCCCACTAAAGCTGCCCTAACGAAGCCGAAGCGAGTTGAGCTCTGCTTAGTCATACCCTTGTTGCGATTCACGGCATCGTTACATGTGGAGGATCCAGGTCAGGTTCAATCAAGAGATCAAACAATGTGCAGCTTTGCAGATGTATTAAAGACTGGGAGCCCGAGAAATAATTACATACTATTCTAATGTCCTTTCATTTGGAATTAGGGGCTAATTGGGACTCATGATTCTATACCGAATTGTACAAGGCTTAATATTTCTCGAGCGTCTTCCCACATCAGCACCGCCAGGATGCTGACACAGTCCTCCGGTGACAATCTTAGTTGGTACCGCTCACAGCAAGCCTAGATAAACGGTTAGCAAAACACCAACACATGCGGATTGTTAAGTTGCCAGGGACACATACTTCATCAAATGGTCCATGAACGTCTGGAGAGACACATCGTCTGTGAAGATCGTCTGAGCAGTCGTGGCACCTACACCACCGTAAGGACCAGTAGTGTGCGTGGTAGATGGGTTGAGCTTAGACAGAAGGAAACGAGCTTGAGAGCCGCCAGCATCACAGACGATAAATCGAGGAAGAGGGAAGCGGTCGGTAATAAGATCCTAGACGGCGTGAGTAATTTACAAAGAAGGAGCAGGAGATTGGACTTACGCGGGCGTCTTCCTTGGGCTGTTCCAGCAAGCCAGCAAAGTTCTCATACCCTTCTTGTTCTTGGTAACCAGCCTTCCTCCACTCAGCAATTGTTTCTCCGTGGAAGATCAAGATGTGGAAGAAGGTGTCCAGAAGGAGAATGTGGGTTGGCTGGATAGAAGCCGAATCGAGCAGAACAGGCTGACCGCCATCCTGATCGAACGTGTAAGAGTCCAAAGTGGGCTGAATCATGACGAGCGAGTTGCTGACGTCCTCATGGTTCAGCACGTGGCGGTAAAATGCTGTTTCATCTGGAGAGTTATTGAACACCTGCAGGAACTGGCTTCGTCGGAGGTGAAACATGAATTGCGGGTATAAAGTGAAGTTCTTCTCCAGTCGGAACGATGATGGATCGTCCTTTCGATAGTCCGCGAATCGCGAGCATAGACGAATCAGCATCCTGTCAACCCACCGCAAGACATCCGGGCCATCGTCAACCTCGGCCTTGAACACTGCAATCCGAGACATGAGAACAGCCGCAGCTTCTTGATCGAAGGACTGCGCAATCGCCGGATCCCCAGCAGGGCTGCTGAGGTTTCTCGCAATGGTTGTGACGCGGAGATGGAATTGACCAGAGGAATGTTGGTAGTACGTCAAGAACTGCATCATGCCCTTCTGCGGTGCTTGCTGATGTGTGGCAGAGCCTTGGCCGGCAATTTCAAAGTAAACTCCGTAGCTTGACTTGGGATCAATGCCGCACATCTTCCAAGAGCATGTGTTGCCGATACCGCATTCAGTCTCGCCTACAGATATGGACTTCTTGTTCAGGGAGACAGCATGTCCAATGAGGCCTGTAACCTTCAGTTCCTTTGTAGTCAGAACCTCTAGTACGGCGTTGAAACCCATAAGGAGGTTGTCATCGCCATCCTTCTCAAAGATTCGCACGAATGACTGCTTGAACATAGAGGATGTAAAACTGTCAGTCAAAATCATATGACCGCCTGTCGAGTTGCACAGCCCCTTCATTTCGAGCAGGCCAACCTGGTCCAGACAACCAGCAAAGATATCGATGATGTGACCATTGTGCGCTGTTCGCTTAGCTAGATTTTCGTAGAACTATGGCCAGAGGATTAGCATTGACGCAAGGGCACTGACTTGGGAACTTGTCCCTACCTTCAAAGCTTTCTTGTAGTACTTGACGTTGTCTCGATCAATGTCATGGTGGGATCGTATCGGTTCCCTCAGCTCAGGTCCAACGACCATACCTGGCCCTTCCGTAGCGGGGCCGCCAGCAAACAACATGATGCGACCACCAGCATTCTGGAAAGATGACTCCAGGAGGCCGACAGCGACACTGAGGGCAACACCGGTGCATCGAAGATTGCGTCGGTCGTTCGCAACAGGCCAGGGGTCTTTTTGAAGGGATTCCAGGGCCTTGGTAAGTTGGAACTCAGCCTGCTGGACAGGGAGAAGGAAACGAGATGCTGGGCCTGCGGGGTATTGCCGATCCGGGTGGGGTTGCATGCCAGGTCGCTGGCCGGAAGATGACAAGCCGAGCATCACCTGAACTTGTTTGGCAGCATACTCTTTATTA
>JABEXW010000401.1:0-41973 GCA_013266185.1 Fusarium sarcochroum | reverse complement strand
TCCCTGCCCCTCTTTGTCTTCACCCCTCCTCTACTCTTCTCATCCTACCTCAACCTCTCCGGCTATCCGACCGGCAGCGCTGGCCTCACAGCCGCCTGGTCCGGCCTCTACGTACTGCTGGCTCTTCGTCGCCGTCAGCCTTTCCGGGGCCGTTTCTCCATCCGGGGCGTCGTGCGAGGCACAGCTATCGGTCTCGGCGCGGCCAACTGTGTTGCTGGAGGATGGGTCTACGCCAACGGGGACTTTGATAAGGACGAGGAAGCAAGAGTGGACAGGAAGCGCTGGGGTTAGAGCAATCTGGGAGTGTACGATATAAAGCTGTATGATATGTCTGATACAAGCGTGGGATTTGGGATAAAAGAGCCGCACCGTCACGAGTTTTAGGAGAAGTCGGACAAACACACGAACATGTAGAAGTTCATTGCTTCATGATGAAAATAAATTTTGTATCAATTGTACACGAAACAACAAAGCCAAAAATTCCGGCATCAACTTGCATACGTTAACGAAAACATCTTGGGGCATTATGTTACATACACCACCCTCGCTAATATCACTTAAACAACAATCTCTTGTGCTAAGCCTCAGGCTCGCATGGGTTACCTATCTTGGTAACTGAAGTAGTCCCAGTCTTGAATGCAACAGTCATTTCAGAAATACATCGAAACACCATATTCAAGGGTGGAGGAAGAAATGCTCCTTCATGTACAACAAGGCACTCAAGTCTGCATCGGAAAAGATCCTACAGCCGCCACATCAATACGAGGCATCAAGTGGAATCCCTCGTTTATTACAGAAATTCCAAGTATCATAAGCGGCGAGCGAGAACAGAGGTTGACTGCATTTGCATAATATCATTTTGGCTGACGGATGATATGATACATACAGGACATCCCAAATATAGCAGCAATAAGCCGCATCGAGGAAAACTGTGCCTTAGTAATACTTCTTCAAGAGGCAATAAGTCAGCATAGACAAGTAAGATTCGTCTTGACTTGTTCCTAGGCCACGGCGCTTATTCAGTCAATCGGAGAAGGGCATGGTAATCCCCCTCAGCCAGGTACATCTTGGCTTCAATGTTGATTTGAAATGTCATTCTCATCAACTTTTGCCGAGACGGCCAGGCATAAGCACATGATAGCATGATAAGTTAGACGTTCAAAGTCTTGTTATACACTTTTGATGTAGTAGCAACCTCTTTTTTCCTGTGCTATTTTACCCAACGCCCGGCTATCCAGGTATCCGCAGAAGGTATCTATTAATACAGTTCAAAATCTGTATTCCAGTACGCCTTTTCTCCCCAACAGTATATCACACAGCAGCCCTCTCAAAATGGCATCTTTGGCCTAAATCTAGCACTCATTGCTTCCCCACCTCTTTAGAATAAAACGCCAGTTCGGAAGACATTCTCAGCCCTTGATTCGTCTCCCAAAACCCATACGGCTATGCCGTCAAAATGCGTGGTTAATCATCAAAAACAGAACCCGGGCTAGAAGACTTTCGAGCTCATCGAAAAGCTGAACATCCTTTTCGGTAGCTCGCTATTTCTCATTCGTCATCTCCTTGGGGATCGAGGTTGATATAAATCGTGAAAAATAAAAACAAAGAGAAATAATCGTTGAAACACGTAGTGTTCTCGAGCAGATGGTTTCGAGCGGAGTCCAATCAACATGTTTGGTGGATGTTATAATGGTTGTGTCGGGATGTCGTGATTAGGAGGCGTTGATAAACTGTCTTCACAAGAGAAGATGGTCTGGTCTTGTAGCTGCGCTAATCTTTGATCCTGACAAGAACCACAAAGACAGCACAAACGTTGCGAAGATGAGGGCTCGAAAGAACGTGCGTGGTTGAAACCGACTAGACTTCGAGTAAATGTCTGTAGGCGCCTTGTTATTGGGAAGGACGAGGCTTGAGACCTGGAACTCGTCCAGATATGTCACATCGCATTCGCGGGCCTTGGGCTCAGCATAACTCTTGTACTCTGCAACGACGCTCTCGGCGTCCCAGCCAGTCACCTTGCGGACAACCCCGGCAACGCATCCAGTTCGGTGCTTTCCGTGATTGCAGTGGATCAAGAGTGGGTAGTTTGACTTGTCGAGCACGATGCTGAGGATAGCTTTCATCGTGTTAAGAGGGATGGCCTCCTTTTTTGTGCCCTTCATATTAAAAATGACTTGCCGGATACCTTCACGGTGAACAAAAGTCTCCAGATCGTGGTCAAGCTCTTCCTTCTTGACAAGGGTGCTGTAATGAGTCAGCAATGGGATCAAATGTTATTGTGATAGAAATGACTAACACAATTGTCTTGAGACCCAGACCCTTGATGTACTCAAAGTCGTGGGCCTTAGGGAAACTGCTCCGGTAGACACCAGGAACGACGACACCGAAGTTGTGAGGTCGGCCATTGAGAGGTGCGGTATACTCGGACGGTTGTGACTGATACCCCGATATGGACGAGGCTAAGCTAAAGTCAGCGATAGCTCGATCGATCCAGGTTGAGACCTGCGACTCACCACTTGAATCACTAGTTCTTGAAGAGGCAGACATGGAGCTCTCCATGTTGACAGCGGAGAGGCTCTGCGAGCGGGACATGATTGTGGCATCGCGTCCATTGGCGAGGCCCTCCTCTATTTGCTGGATCATATCCTCTCTACTGGAGCTACGAGAGCCCTGTCTTGACCGGAATGGACTGCTGTTGGGATTTTGTTGACCTTCCCTGGTATGCGCGGGTTCGTCCACAAAAAGTCGTGAGCTGCGTTTTGAAGCCATGCCTTTTGAAGTATCCATAGGCTCTAAGCTTGACTGTCGAGAAAGGAAGAAGATCGGTAGGTAGGTGTTCGATGACTTGGTAGAAGTAAGAGGTCGTTGTAGTAAGCTCGTGGCTTAGATGTAGTAGTACGAGTACTGATACTTGTACTGGGAGGTAGACGGCGTGAGGTAGACGTAGGTGGAGAGGTGAAGACCGAAGAGTGAAGTTATCGTGAGGAGGAGAGTTGAGTTGATAAAGGCGAAATTAAACTTCTAGTCGGGAAGAACTCGTCGGGAAAACACCTGTATGCAAGTGCTCGCGCGTTGCAAGTAAAGGCTACAAGATTGTAGAATTCATTTTGGCGACAATGAGCTGAACAAGCAACTTCATCAGGTCTGAAATGGGTGGGAAACAGGAGACCAAGTACAAGGAAGCGTGGGGGATCCTTGAAGAAGGTCCCAATAGTTGTCGGAGCTCGGTCAAGGAGAATGGACAAGGCGAGGAACGGGCGAAGGTGATGTAGGAAGAATGGGGCGAGGAGCGAAAAAGATGGAGGATGGATGATGTTCAAGCAGCAAGACAAGGCAAGGCTGCTTGTGCTTCAGAGCAAGGGTCCACCAAAAGGATATGCAGTAAAGTCCCGACAATGCCAGGGATTGATTACTATTGCTGGGAACCGGGCGGAGCGGAGAGGACTGGGTCTGACTCTCTCGCTAGAGAGAAATAAGAGAGACAAGACTTGGAAGCGAAAAAGCGAGGAGTGCCTGTAGTCGCCAACCGACGAGCAAGGATTGCAAGGGAAAAATCTGGTGGTGGTGGTGATAATTAAGTAAAGTGACTTGGCTAATTTGAGGGCGACAGAATAAAAGCATGAAGGTGCGGAGAGGACACTGGGATGATGTCGATGCTCGTGATTGGTTCGCCAGCTAGACTATGCCCTAAGAGGAAAGCCTCTTGACGCTAGACCGCACAAAGTCAAGAAGCCAGGTGTGTCGGGGGTAATTTACGGTGCTCCGCGCAGCGACGGCGCCTGTAATAAAGCCAGAGCCTCCACTAAATGAGAAGCGAAAAGTCCGGCGGACGCTCGGCCTTCACTGTCCTTGCACTTCGGAGATGTGAATCCATCCTCCACTGCTTACTACACGTCTATTACGAATACTGCTTTGATATTGTTAATCAATGGATCTAGTGAGCTATCGTCGTTGATCCAGGGCTGATCTTGAGTTGTCCACGACATACCTTAAACTCACCATGGCTAGACCTAAGCCGGGCCTTGGTTACATTGCAGACGTAGCCTCTGCACGATGCCAGAAGGGTCTTGGGATCAAACATTGCATCGCATCTCGACATCCGACATCCAATCCAAATGATATTCCCCATGAACCCAAGCATGGATTTCTCGACACGTTTCCGTTTGAAAGTTGTCTGTTCCCCGCGTTACCAAAACTCTATCCGAATTGTCGCTGTCATCGCACATGGCAGGCATCTTTTGTGGCTCTTTTGAGATGTCAATATCAAAAGTTTATCCTGTCATGTCCTAGCCAGCCCTCGGCACGAGTCAATACAGGCTATCTCGTTAGCTACAGGCCCCCGAGACTTACTGCATAGGGAGTTGTCGAGGCGACTCAGGCAGTAGTAGCCAGAGACTTGAGTGCGTGGCTGTCTCCGCTCAAGCTACGGGTCCAAAGCCGACCTTGTTTGGCTCCCATCGTGCATATATGTACACATCAAAGGCTGGGTTTGAATGTTGGTACAAATAATCGTCAATAAGTTAGTTACTTTAGTTGGCCCAGAACGGCGACGACGGTCTCGAAGCCTGGGCACAACTGGAAGCACTCGAGCCACATGGTGGTCTCCAAGCCACTCCCACTCCCATCGAATCTCACACTCTTTTTGGAGACGATGACGGAGGACGCACGTCCGTGTGCAAGGTGCCCCCTGGTTCAGGTGCATCTCCAGACGCGACAACGATATCAATAGTAAGGTCAGATGCGATGACAGCATTCAGCTTAATATTCGCTTTTATTGCTCTGTACACGCAACAAATGTCTTCAAGTCGCTGTGCTCTCTCTGCTTTTTCCCTTTTCCTTCAAGACGATCGCTAACGGCTATCCGGAACAAGAAGATCTGCTTTGAGTTTCCTGCCTTAAAGTAAAGATGTTCATAGAAACTGTGGAAAGGATGAGCAAGGCACACTTGTTGCTGTAGATCGGCTGAGTGTTTCACGAGCCCGATGGTGTGGTGCCGTTGTTGGTGAGTGGATGGCATCCAACAAAGCTTGGCTGGAAACCAATGGGTGCGCAGAATCTAGGACCCTTTTTACATAGACCGCTGCTCACCTCGAATCTTGCTGTCTTTGGAGACGCCGGTGCTCGTTTTATGCCAGCTAAGCTAGGGTTGGTGTGTTGATCTTGGGAGCAACGCATCAGCTATTGAGGGGTAACTGACGACGCATTTAGCAAGAGAGTATTTCACATGTAACGAATTACTATACTTTGTGTTTTGAAACTTTTGGTGGTTGGGGACACTCCAGGAAAAGCAAATAAGGTATATGCATGGCTCTGGCATTAAGGATTCAGTGATGTCAGTCTGGAGGCGACGCCAACGATGCGCGGGTGAGACAACACACTGCCATGTTGTCGATCTGTTATGCTCAGTGTTAACCTTGACGCAGGACACGTACCGTATCCCCAGGTTTATATCTTTTGAAACGTCTTGAAACCTATATCTAGACATGTCAACATGAAGAAAGTAACCTTAAGATGTCATGTCTTCCCCACAGCGTGTAACCAATGATGCACAGCTTAAATCAGCGAAGCACGAGCTTTTTTGGCAGAACTTGATCCTCCAATAAAGAGAATAACGATTTTATTTTGTCCACCTTGTTCAGCAGATGTACCGCCCAGCCCTGGATGCTGCCGCCACAGTGATCACCACTCCTTCTTGGCAGATTCGGCACAATCGGGGTCCCGCGCTGCTCAAGTCCCTGAATGATGATCCATTCCGCATCATAACAGCACCTTTTTTGCCCTGGCATGGATGCCCAAGCGGCAGAGGCCGAGTCGCGCATGCAAGGTGCATTTATCCTTCTGTTACACGTAAGATGGACTGACGTGTTTCGCATCAAGAATATCAAAGTGAAGCTTCACCTAAAATTTTCAAGACATCTCAGCTGCAGGGCTGGTCTGGCCTGGTCTGGATGTAAGTGGCGTATCGATAGATGACGGGCGGACTCGACCGAACCGCCGACCGGCCGTAATTACGGTTGACTCGGATATCTCCCGGTGCGTGACGGTCTCGTCTCGCTCTTATACCGGCGCCTACTAATCCCCGTTTCCCAGTGAATGGCGGCGTTTAAAGCAAGATCCGATCTGCTGTGCTTCCCACCTCTTGGTGCATATTACCAATTCATCATCGCCGCTATTCCCGATCGTCACGGGATATTCCAGTCCTGCAACCTTTCGAGTCCAAAATCTTGGAATGGCTGACCGACGTCATCACCTTTGAGGCTTGACGAGACATGTGTTTCGTCTCAGCCTCGACACCAGCCTCAGCGTGTCTGATGTGTTATCAATGTTTCAATGTTGTTTCTTCTCTGTTGTTACTATATCAGGAAACACGTGAGGCTTTTCTGTGGTATGCTGCTGCAGAATACATCGCCCGCTTACACGCGACATGTCGTTTGCGGATTTCTACCACCGCCAATCATTCTACATTTTTTTGGGTCCAACTTTAACTGATGGTCCGTGAATAGGCTGAATGTTTCGAATTTGAGTCTTCACAGAAAGTGCTCGCGTGTCCCTCGTATCAGCGATATTATATGGGCATGGATAGCTCGTCCTCGAAAACAAGCAGGCCTCAGGGGGCATCTTAGAGGCACCCCAGGCTCTTGCTCGTCCGGGGAAGCTAAATTCGATGTCTTACACATCCGAGATCCAAAGCGTGGGATGAACGCTGCAGGAACTTACATGTCAGTCTCAGCTCTCACCGAGAGCCACCTCGGTCGACTATTTTGGGGCTTACCGACATCGAATTTGTCTCGAATACGACAGCTTCATTGGGTTCCGAGAGACAGGAACCAGGTCCTCCCTCCGAGACACGTGAAGACCTACGCTTTTCGACACCGAAGCTGTGGCGGGTGAAGCATCCGCGACGTCTGGATCCCCAAATTGCCTATTCGGGACACCGAGATGCCACGGCTGGCCTCAGCTCCCTCCACGGTCGCTCAGGGGAAGCTCTCCCCAACTGCTTGATACCGGGGTAGTTCCCCGATCCAATTAAGAGTAAGAAGATATGGATCAAGCTTTGAGCGGGCAGGCATCTAGAAATTCAGTGTTTTCGTGGAACTGTTTGTCCGTTTCATCCATCCTACAGCCTTACCAACTGCGTGGGGAAACTTACGCCCGGTCAAGGGCTCGAGGTTGTGTCGTGTGAGCTTGGGAAATGAATCAGTAAGGTCATTCGGTGCCAATTGGAGTGCTGGGGGCGAATTGAAGTTGATAATCTCTCAATATGGTTGGTATTAGTGTCGTGGTACGTAATCCAGAGCATTTGATGCAGGGTATTCGATGATTCCTTAAATCCAATGAACCCTCGGTGAAAGAACAAGAAAACTGGCCAACTGGTACAGAAGAAGCCTGATCATAAATCGAGAGAGGCTACTATAGCTGACTATATGCTGCCTAACTGATGAACATCCTAATCACCTTCAACACAAGCATGTTTAACCGCAAAGAGTGGAGTATCAGTCAACTGTCCAATGGCAATTATATCTTCATCTGCGTGTATTAGATCCGGTGGTTTCCCTTTTGCAGACAGTATTTGCCGGCGGCTGTATTATCATGCTCCTAAAGTCCCTGATGCCATTGTGTTGGTTCATTATCAAAAATACCATCAGATCATTTACCAACTCATTGCCAACTTTTCTTTCTATTACCCCTCGACCGCGCAAATAATTATAGTGGTTCCGAGCTTCCGATCTCGGTCTGTTATGGAAGCCCTATCAAGTGGATGAATCTTCGAATAACTGGTGAGAACCTGGATGTTTAGATATGTCTACCCTGAAGGCACGCCTCAAATATTCATTATCAAAATTACACAAAACACAACTGCCTTACTTAACAGACATTCCGTAAAATCATCTTTATCTTTGCTAAACCATCTGGCTCTTTCAGCCCGTGATTCATGTGTTGATTCAGGGTTCAAAGTCACATCATGTCTCATGCGTGATGTTGGACCTACTGCACAAAGCCCCACGACCTGGCATATTAGACCGAATCGTGAAGCGCATTTAGTTTCTTCAATATCGTAGCCGAGCTATTATTGTAATATTCCCTCATCACTAATAACTGATAACCAATGAGACCGACGATCCGTACATATGCCCACTCATCAATGACGTTGAGGCCGAGTGAGATGCATCAACCCCGCTGAGGGGTTGTTGAGGCATTGTATTCCTATATCAATGCGCATCCTCCTCTGACTTCTTGACTCTAATCTCTCAACTCAATTCATTGTCATTTCTTCCAAGTAAACACTTGAGACCTTTGTTTCAAACTTCCAACACACATATCTTTCGGTACGATGTGACAACGCACGGAAAAGGAGCAATGGCTCTCTTCGCAATTATTACCATGTATCAAGGTAACGTTTAAAAGAACGCATCCGGGTGTTCGGCTGCCTCTATGTTCTGTTCCTCCCCTCCTGTTCCACACAGATAGGTCTAGTAACTACCATGTCATGGTGGTTGTTAACCTTGTTCGGATTTGAGGACGGGCAGAGCAGGGCAGTTGATCTGAGATATACCGGCGAACTTGATCTGGATAATACCAGCGAAAGGACATGCTTCTTGATATCCCCCCTCTTCTCCGGGTGACCGGGAAACTAACCCTAGCAGTATACCACTTGATTTTTCAAAATGTCGACTGACAAGATCACTTTCCTCACCAACTGGTACAACTGACCTAGCTATAGCATAAGAACATGAGTTAACAACTATCAGGCACGCTACGCCTTACCACGCCCCGCTGTACCTGGCCCAGGCTAAGGGATACTTCAAGGAGGAGGGAATCAAGGTTGCTCTTCTCGAGCCCAACGACCCTAGTGTAAGCTTTTGCTCACTGATTGATCATCGATCAAGGTGCTAACTCGCACAGGATGTCACCGAGATCATCGGCACCGGCAAGGTTGACCTTGGCTTCAAGGCCATGATTCACACTCTGGCTGCCAAGGCGCGTGACTTCCCCGTCCAGTCCATCGGTAGTCTTCTCGACGAGCCCTTCACTGGTGTCGTCTACCTCAAGGACTCTGGCATCACCACCGACTTCCGCACCCTCAAGGGCAAGCGCATCGGCTATGTCGGCGAGTTTGGCAAGATCCAGATCGACGAGCTCACCTCGCACTACGGCATGACCCCTGATGACTACACGGCTGTCCGCTGTGGTATGAACGTCTCCAAGGCCATCATCAAGGGTGAGATCGATGCCGGTATCGGCCTGGAGAACGTCCAGATGGTCGAACTTGAGGAGTGGCTCGCCGCCCAGGGCCGCCCCAAGGATGATGTCCAGATGCTGCGCATCGACGAGCTTGCTGAGCTCGGCTGCTGCTGCTTCTGCACCATCCTCTACATCGGAAACGAGACCTTTTTGGCCGAGAACCCTGAGAAGGTGCGCTCGTTCCTCCGCGCCGTCAAGAAGGCCACCGACTTTGTCCTCGCCGAGCCTGAAAAGGCCTGGGCTGAGTACGTCGACTTCAAGCCCGTCATGGGCACCGATCTTAACCGTAAGATCTTTGAGCGCAGCTTTGCCTACTTCAGCAAGGACCTCAAGAACGTCCAGCGTGACTGGGAGAAGGTTACCAAGTACGGCAAGCGTCTCGGAGTTCTCGATGCCAGCTTCGAGCCTAACTACACCAACTCTTACCTCGAGTGGGCTCTTTCTGGAGAGTCTAGCGACCCAACTGGCGACCAGAAGCGCATCGCTCAGCTGCAGAAGGATGTTGCTGCCTCAGGTGGTTTCCACCGTCTGCAGGCTGAGGCTCCTCAGGCCAAGGCTTAAGCATAGGATAGGGTTTTCTGATGGTACATATCAAGTAACACATGGTTAGACCCAGTACAGATAGATATCTGATACGCTCTCTTATGGTCTTGGAGGACGCTAGAAGGTCGCTCGTTTTAGTTGGCTCTGCCACATGAATAACAAAGTAAAATCTCTCGCGTAACTATTCGATCATTTGTGTGATTGTCATTGAGTTTGTGATGTTGTTAGGGCGTTGCTCGCTTGGACTGGAATGTGGACTCCCCCGCCACTTCAGGCTATGATACTCCCTGTTTTCGGTCACAACGGTCCGGCGACTGGGCAAAGTACTTTCAGGCGTTCTTGATCGGGGCTTGGTTATTGCCCATGTTGAGATCTCCATGTTCTCACAATCAGATACCCGGATGCAGAACGTTCCGACGTATATAGCGTCTTTGTTTCGAGGGAGAAGGGCGCTGTCGAGAAAAGCCACCTTTACCCGGAAGGCTGGCATAACATTGTCGAGATAAGTTTTGAAAGACCTTTGTGTGACAGAGAAAGCCTTTGTGTCATATGATGTGTTCGCTGAAGTATCGTCCTTGTTTCACGAGAGCTCATTCAATTACCGCCCATGTCTTTGATTATAGGAGCTGGGGCTTATGCAGTAGTTCTACACACAATGATAGTATGTGGTCGTGCTCGACTACTCCAAGCGCTGCTTTAAAAACAAAACGACACGAGATGTTGCACCCACAAGGAGGTTGTCACATTTTAGGCGTACGGGAGTGAACAGCCAAAGCTTGATAATGCATGGAGCGGCCCAGACATCAACATGAAGCCTTAACACAAGACATGTAAGTTTACATTGTAAATTGAATGAAAGTCGTAATATTGAACCCAATAAAGCCTTGATAACGATGGCTCTGGAGCCCGCTGCAACTCTTGGTATACGTGCGTGCCATCTACATCCATCTCTAAAAGGAGAGTATTCCAACCTGTAACATCGAATTCCAAACTCCAAATACATCCTCAGTCGTAGCATATGTTGAATTATGGAGTATACTCAAGGACATCTTCCGACTTTGGGGTAACGAGGAAGTCCCCAGCTAGTGAGCCGGGAGGCGGAGCCTGCATTTGTATATCATTAGCATTGTCTGGAAGCATCGTAAGGGGCTCTACTCACCTGGTGCTTTTTCGCCCACTTTCTAATGTCCTCGTAGTTCTTGCAGGTATGCTTGGTGTTGAAGTCGGGGAACGCGTTGGGGTCTTTTTTGTTGTACCATACCTGTCCGAGGACGCCGGTATCAACGTTGCACATGAGAACTTGGCGTATGGTATCAAGACAATGAGCTATGATAATAAGTACAGGACTTGACTTGTGAAGAGCTGCGATGTGACTTACTGAGGTGCAGACGGAATATTTCACCATCGTTCTTAAAAGCATGTCCGCCCAGGTTCTTGTAGTGATCGTAATTGAAGTAGAGAGACTTGCGAACCATATTCTATATATTTGTCAGTGAGTGTGGACATAGTGATGGGATTTCATCATACCAGACAGTGGAGGTGATGCATGCCCTCAACATTGACGATAAATCCGCCTCCATGCTTGGGACTGACTTGAACATGAGCGTCAGTGAGACCACTGGAAATGCCGTCTTCATAAGAGATTACACCAGGTCGGTCTTGGTCGAGTCAGTGGGCGTCATAAAGAGACTTGCTTGAGGGTATAGGCACGTACAGTCAACTCCCAGTGATTCCCATGCTTCGTCGGTTTCGGCTGAGCCGTTCTTTCGGAAAACGTTCTCATGCATAAAGTCGCCGTCAAAAAGTTCTGGCTTGTACTTTATCGGAACGTCCTTGAGCACCGGCGCTGGACAGTTCAGAGTCAGAAAGAACCTCGAGTACCGACGAAGATAAAGGACTTACACCATTTTGTTGTGTGTATAGCACATGTTTGGTCGATGTTGAGATATGCCATCGAGATCCAAGCACCAACGAGGGCTGAGATGAAGATGACTGAGATGAGAGCAATCATCCATCCGACACATCTGCATGCGGAACAACGTCGCCTTCGAGGAGGGACATAATGGAAGGACTCAGCATCCTCATCAGTGTCGTCGTGAACTTCGACATGAGGGTTCAAGAATGCGGATTCTGGTTCTCGCTTGGGAGCCATGGTTGTGAAGATAGAGAGATGTGAAAGATGAGGAGGAAGCATCGACTGAACGAGCGAGTTGTGTTTAAGAACCAAATGAGCCGGTAAAGAGGAGGCAAGAAGGCAAGTGTCAGCAGTGCTTAGTAGGAAGTAAACCGCAACAACGTCGAGTTACTTTGTCGTAAAATTAGAACGGGAACTCTCGAGACCCTTAACAAGAAAAATGAGATGAGGCTGAGAACCGTACTCAACCCAGATTCAACTGCCGATCCATCCGAGGTAATCAACTAAACTCTCAATCTGCCTGATGGGGCAAATCCGAGATATCGAAGTCATCACAATGGTCTAGACATCGCGTGAGTGAGTGAGGCTTTTGATAGCTTAGAGCAAGGAAGTAAGCTGTTGGGGCAAATAAGCTGTGTAGAACCAATAGACATAAGAAAACGAGGCGGGCACCAATCAATTGAAGTTGAATAAAGCGATCATGCCCATATTGACATAGTGTCTATCACGACAACGAGAAGCGGCTGCATGATGGCGTTCAGAGAGAAGGCTGAGATGAATTTTCACGAGTTCTCGCAGGGCTGGAATCTGCCTCCGCATCCCGTTTTGGCCATACTAATGCAGAGCACAGAATCTTCTTCCCCGTTTGGCAACGGATGTAGACGGTTGGACTTTTGCAAGGCCTTGGCGATTGAGTTGTTGCAACCGATGAGGCTTGAGTTGAGCTTCTAGAGTGGTTGGGAAACCTGGCCAACGGATCACTCAGCAGAAAGCCACAGTGGCTTTTGATCGACTTTTTAAGAAATGGCTTCGCTATTAAGGTTATTGCGTTTTCTTGGACGATGTCTGGAGAGATGGGCTAGAAAAGCAAATGAGGCTTGCGGGGTGGTTGGGAGACGTTGGTTTTAGTGTTGATCACTATAGCATCAATGAAATTCCCAGTAATGATGAGATTGATGTGAAGATGTAAGATCACAAGCAGATCATGTAGTTTAGCGAATACAGATCGATCCAATCCATTTCAATTCATCAAATACATCATTATAGCCCAATCTGGTCAACCGAGCATTGATCTTATGCACGTCTGACATGAGATACAAAGTTTCTCGTACTATTTACGTCTCAAATAGACTCTGGCGCTCGCAATAGAGTGTGCAACGTGCATTAGCTACACTAAGAGGCTTGATCTTCGCTCCCGACTAGATCGTGGCTGTCCCAAAAGAGGTAGGTCGCTGATTTCGAGCTCGGAAACCTTCAGACAACGCCGTTCCAGAGCTACGCAGGGCTTACACGAGCATCACTTAGAGCTTCGCCAAGATTCTTCATCAGTAGGACCGACGATACGAGACAAGGTCAGCCAGCCACGTTTAGAGCTTGATGAAGCTGAGCAATGATGCCAAGACTCCGAACAACTACGCGATCGTTACCTTTGAGAGAAGCGGGGGATGTTCTCAACCTCGGAAAGGCCAATGGAGGACTTTTTTCGGCGGTGATCTCGTCCATTTTCTCTCCTCATCTTGTCTCGACTTGCCTTGGCGGATGACAGGCGCGATGCCATGTGGATCTCTTACTTGAACTTCACATGAGTCTAGTGTAAGTTAGCTGCGGAGTTGTTCAGGCCGTGGAGGCCGACGCCATCATGGAATCAAGTTGAGATGAGTCTGGATCTGGATGAGGCTTCAAGGTCGACAGAAACCAAGCTGATTCTGCAAAGTAAAGTTCATCAAGATGATCGTGAGGATCTTTTGGGCATCTGCATAGCGTCGAACTTCGTCCATAAAGCTCGAGTTCCCGCCCCGAGTTCAGGTTTTCTTCACCACCCTTCTCTCAACATTCACTCCAGTCTTACCAAGACAGCACTCACATCCTTTTCTGCATTTTTCAACACCAGTTTTACAGTCTTTCTTCAGACGCAAACATGAAGTTCTCCGTCATCACCCTTACCACTCTCGCTGCGGGTGCCGTCGCTGCTCCGGCTCCGGCTCCTGAAGCCGCTCCCGAGGCCAACGCTGAGGCCGGCGGATATGAAACCTATGGCTCTTACAAGGGAGCCGGAGAAGACTTGAATTCGTACCCATCTTATGGCTCGTACAAAGGAGCCGGCGAGAACCTGAAATCGTACCCATCTTATGGAAGCTACGGCAAGAAGCCTGCCCCCAAGAAGAAGCCTGCCCCTGCCCCGAAGAAGTACACAAACTATGGTGAGTGACACTCAATCCTTTCTTGTCCAAGACTCTGACTGGTTTCTAGGAGCCTACAACTACAAGAAGTATTCCGACTACGGCCACTACAAGCGTGAGGCTGCCCCCGAGGCCAATGCTGAGGCCGAGGCCGGCGGATATGAAACCTATGGCTCGTACAAGGGAGCTGGTGAGAATTTGAAATCGTACCCATCTTATGGAAGCTACGGCAAAAAGCCTGCCCCGAAGCCTGCTCCTAAGAAGTACGCCTACTATGGTCAGTAACACTCAAGCTTACTCTTCATTCACATATTGACTGTATACTAGGACAATATAAGACCAAGACTGTTGTTGTCAAGAAGCCTGCTCCCAAGAAGACTGTTGTTGTTAAGAAGTACACCAACTATGGTCAGTGGCACTCAAGCTTACTCTTGGTTCAAATATTGACTGCTTTCTAGGAACCTACAAGAAGCCTGCCCCCAAGTATGTTGCCAAGAAGTACACAGACTATGGTAAGCCATCGCCATCTTCAGACTGAGTTTCCTATACTGATTGTCTCTTAGGAAGCTACCGATACAACAAGTACTCGACCTACGGTCCTCATCATAAGAGAGACGCTGAGATTGAGGAGCGTGAAGCTGCTCCCGAGATTGAAGAGCGCGAGGCTTCTCCTGAGATCGAGAAGCGCGAGGCTGCTCCCGAAGCTGCTCCTGAGGCTGCACCTGAGGCCAAGAGCTACGAGGATTATGGCGATTATCCTCAAACTTACTCCGACTACGGTGAGTGATCCTCACGACTATGCAGCGACCTTGAAGACTAACAGCTCCAGGCTCTTACGACTACGAGAACTACGGTACCTACGGCACCTACGGAACTTACAAGCGAGCCGCTGAGTGGCTCAAGTCTTTCTTCTAGACTGGTGTTGAGAGATGAATGGTAATGAAGGGTGTGGGAACTGGGACAGAATACTACTGCACGACGCACAGCACTGTTCTTTGAACGACTTACGATTCTCAACGAGAGAAATGCTCTATGCTTTTTACGATTTGATTTAACGGAGTGCATTTTTGGATATGGGTGCGGATGTTGAGGGTCCGGGTTTACATAATTTCTCAGACTCTCTTTAATAATATTAGATGATTGCTCCACGAACTTGAACCTTTCAAAGATCTTAATTGAATGCCATCCTGGTTAATTATACAGACTTTTCCTTCTTCTCCTGACTTTATCGTATGCAAATCTCTCAATATCTCTCTTTCAGTTTACAGTTGTGTTGTTATAATATCACAAAGTATGTCCCTACTTGGCAGATGTATGCCAGGCTAAAGGAGCTTGAAAGCAAGAATTCAATTAGTAGAGTAATTACTAAGGGGAATACGCTTGCCATATTGAACTATTTGAATTGCTTTATGTCATGCAGCACTCACTTGTTAAGGGTTCTTGAATTGTTATTTGGCTTTCTACTCAGTTCGTAACGACTCAGCTCTTTCCGTCTGTCTAACAAAGAGGAAGAAAAAAGGAAAGCAAACAGATCTGGTGTTTGGCAGCTTGTCATGCCTGTTCCTGATGCTGGTCACCTCATCCTAGAGACCTTGACTTGACCACTGTGGGCAAGGACGATCTTGGTATCGATAAACAGAATGTCGATAGTCTTGACGAGGCCAAAGGCAAACGGCATACGTCCTAGTTACCGCCCTAGCTGGCACAGATCGAGCTCACCAGAGCCGTAATATTATTTGCCGATGAACTTTTGCCGAACCCCATGGAAACCTGAAGACGCAACTATCACCTACGACGGATATCCTCGAACCATCCAACTTTACGGATTAGAGCATCTTCTCATCAACAGCCGTAAATTCCACCACTATTGACGCTAGAAGTGTAATAATAAAGAACTTGACCGGGAATATCAAGATCAAGTACGCGCTGAGACTCATATCCGATGATAGGTCATCCAGGCAGAAACAAGACCTTGACAAATATTATTCTAAACCTAGAGGATCTTCTAGCTGTCTTGTAATAATATCATCATAAAATTTATGATGAGTTTTACTTATCTCTATACTAAATTTATAGTTAAACTTTATGATGAGTTTAGTCTAAAGCGGGTCAGTTTAGGATGAGAATGACTCGGGTTTGCTAAATGGCTGTACATAAATGCCATGCTATCCTCTCCTCCTCCCCTTCATTCCTGTCCATCGTCCAGATTGATCATACATAATTACATCGTACAAAACCGCGCCTTACAGCCCCTTGTCCTTAGTTGCCACCGCCAATACTGCCAAAGTTGGCCCAGTCCAGCTTCTGCTCGGCATCAGCGTCAATAGTTTGAGGAAACTTGCGGTTATCCTCAACCACCAGTGGTTTCCAAGGGCACCCGCGGTGAGTGAGTTTGTCAGCGACAACTTTTACTGGCATAAATAGCTCTGCCTGGGTGGTAATTGGTCGCTTGGCGGAGACCTTGAGTCCGCCAGCGCCAATACGCCAGTCCTGAGCGCGTATATGGCTGGTGGTTTTCTGCGCGAGTTCGCGCGCGTCGTCGTCGTGGGTAAAGGCGTTAATACTCGAGATTGAGTTGATGTAAGAGGCTACTGCGGTGGAAGTAAAGTCGGGTAGGTATAGTGTTAGGTCTATTTTCAGGATAAAGCTCTGGTTAATCCCGGCTATTTTGGCGGCGGTAGCTAGCGAAAGTTGGTTGTGGTCTTCCCAGATCCTCTGTGTTCTCTGGAACAGATCGTTCGGTTGATGGAACATTGGCGATCACGAGGGTGACAGGCTTGTCGTGAATGACAGTCAGCGGAGACTGTCGCGCCACCTTGGCGTCGGCCGCAGGTTGCTTCTCACTCTGCAGCTGCTGCGCGGAAAGCGCGGAGGTTGCCAAATCCTCCACGCTCTTCGTTCGGACAACAAGGTCCTCAACCACCGACTTGAGCTTCTCATGGTCGGTATTCTGGCGGGCGGCTGTCTTCTCTAGGTTGGAGACGGTCTCGCGCAGGGAGTCTACCTGCGATCGCAGGTTCTTGTTGTCAGCCGTTAGGCTGGTGACAACACCAACGAGCTCCTTGCGCCGGGTCTCCGAGTCTGCGGCCTGCTTCTTGGCAGCCTCGCAGGTTTGTCGCAACTCGTCGTTGGCTACATCCAGGCGCTTGAGGATGGCGTCGTTCTCCATCTGTCGCTTCTCAAACCACTTCAGTGCTGATGTGTGGTTGTTGACCTGGCGGTTGGTGACTCAGCTCCTCGCCACGATAAGGCTACCAGCTGTCAAGAGTCATAGTTCTCGCCGTAATTATATAGTTAGAGGCGGCGGGAAGAACCACAGCCGCTTCGTTGATGTGATCGAGTCACGGGGCCACCCAATCTGAAGATAATGCTGAGATACTTTGTCGCATTGCTTCGGAAGGTCGGGAAAGCGACGCAGCGTATAAAACCGCCCCTATCGACACAAAATATCTGGTTCAGAGAGAAGTCAGTTCGTGTCAGGCACAAGAGGAATAGTAGGAAAACCGAGATAAGAGCGCGTACATATAGAGGATTATAGTGCTGGTCGTGACCTGGGAGAGGATGAAGGCGTCACATCAGCAGATCCCAGGAAGTGAGATTCTGCGCACGACGCGTATTATAAGGATGATTGCGAGAACTTGTAAAGTCTGAGAGTGTCAGAAGCTGAGGATGCGAGGGGAGGGGGTATCTTGGACCTTTTATACCGCGACGGATTGATCTGGCGAGATGCGAGTTTCTTGTCCAGGCAGCGAGAAAACAACAAAAGAGAAAAAAATGACGCAAGTGATTTGTTCTGATAATGAAGGCGCACAAGACAATACAGAAATATTTGGTATTGATGCGAGAAGAATGATATTGTGTGTGTTGATGTTGAGGGGTTGAAAACAATCATGCATGCTTGCGGATGAGAAATCGAAGCAATCAAGGAGTAAAGCAAAGACAGAGTATCTTTTACAAACCAAACCGCATGTTTGTATACAAATCATGTAAAATATACTTATCTCTCGCTTTTCGTCTTCGCTTACCGAGCAATTGCAGCAAACCAGAAAAATCTGCTTGCAGTGCCAGTGCTCGCAACATCTGGAATAGCCGCATTCCACTGCTTGTTATTTACGTCGATTTAGACGATAAAGACTAATCTATCTCAGGTTATTCAGATCGATAGGCATATGATAAGACAGATATGGGCCTTATATAATACTTGTAAGTTTACCTTTACTCTTCTCTTCCTGGCAACAACAAGAAGGGTTCTACATCCTCACGGACTGTATGCGTAGGTAATAAGCTTTAGGACCTGTTCACCTCTGTATCAAAGTCTCACACCGATGCAGTCGTAGATGATGCATCAGTCCTGCACATCTGTGCATTTAGTCGCATCAAACTAATCTTTCTCGAGGGACTTGCTTCAGACAGGCTTCTAGCTACTTTACCAACGGCATTGCAGTCCCAAAGAACTGCACCATCCACAACCACACCATAAAGGGGAAACTAGACCATAGTGTGCGGCAACTCCTATACAATACGTGATGAATGATAGAATGGCTAGAAACTTGAAGGAATGGCCTTTCTGGGAGTCCACCGAATGACTAAAACGGGTCACCTAGAGAGCACTTAACAGTCCTGAGAAATCACACCGTCCCTGTTTACTCTTACTAGACTTGGTTAATAATGCACTCTCCGCGCAGTAGCTACATAACGTGGTCCAGCCCGAGGAAGTCAATCACAGATACTGGGTCAACTTATCGTTCACTCGGGGATGAAGGAGGAGGAGGAGACGGCTACTATGCTCTAGGGTTCCGGGTTGGAAATGTTGGGAGCTAAGGTTAAGAGCGAAAACGATTATATCCCGGCGATACCGCTGCGTTTTGGCATGAATTCTAAGTTGGAAGATCTTATAGCTATCTTATGATGATTTTGGCAAACATGATCCTAAATTTTGCTTATCTATGGTAGTTTTTATAAAACTTATGATGAGTTTAGTCTAAAGTGTGTCAGCTTAGGATAAAAGTAATGAATGAGCGATATTTGGAGAGATCAAACAGCTGGTATCACTCAAAACAATATGGCTGAAAGCCTAGCGACTTGTGCTGAAGATGAATTAATGTTGGTAGGATCTCGGACCTAAAACGTGACCTTGCAGATCGAATATGAATCAAGGCATACAATAAGGCATGTTGCTGATGTACCGTACTACGTGGTACTACTTGCAATCGGGCGTAAGGCTTTTCAGAAGGTTCCCTCGATCTCAGCAGTCTGCTGAGACTGTATTCTTATGACACAGAACTTGATGATAGTATTCACCATCCAGACTAGCTAGTCATGTCTCCGCGTCCATCAGCAAAGAATTACTAATAGTTGCTCCTTGATTCTCAATGGCTTCCCCAAAATCATATGTCCCTTTTTAACCAGCTTCATCCTGCTTATGATGGTCAGCCAAGCAAGCAAGGACCAGCGTCTGGACCACATAATGCGGAGAGACCCTTGACCCAAATAGGAAAGTCTTTACTGCTTACACAGGGAAGATGACGGCTCTCCGCACTCTGAAATGGGACCGAGCTGGGGTCAATTTGGGGTATTAGCTAATAATAAGGTAAAAGTTTTGTTTAAGCATGACATTAAAGTTGTTGGTTCAATTGGAGTCGTTGCAGGAGAGGGACGTTAGTGTAGTTACAGCGCTTAGCCGGTAGGGACTAACTGAGACGGTATCTTGGTGCGATATGTAGGTGCGGAGATGGAATCTATATCCCTGTCCCTGTAGAACAAACAAATGTGCGTGCGTAAGATGACCAGAGATAAAGATCACGAGAACGTGATGAGATTATTCAAGGGGTGGGCACCTCAAGTCTCCACTGAGAAAACCCTTCGTTGAATCAGAGCCCGTTCCCGTTCTATCAGTGACCGTGTAATCCCTGGCTATCTCTGAACCCCCTGCTACTTGTCATCCGTTGGACTTACCCCGCAGAGACAAGACGGCAGATAATGTGCATTCGACTGGTAGATAAACAAATGGGCCAAGACCGCGGTAAGACCGGGGGGTTGGGGTTTGGAGGAATGATATCTCGACGACCACGAGAGGTCGCACACGGGAGCATACTGACCTTCCAAAAGGGGAGTGGCTGAGTATGATAGCGGTGGATACAATAGGAATCTGCGTAACTAATATCTCTTTTAAATGTACTGTTGCTGTTGCTGTTACTGTTACTGTAGGCCGGTCGTGGCCGGGACAAAGCGCCAAGGGCATTGGAAAAGCTTATCTATGCTTCGGCTTCTAGAAGTGAGCCTCGAGTGAGCCCTTTTTCAACCTCGGCCACCAAATCAACGCCTCGGCGATCTTTGCCAATTTCTTGTTGGTTTAAAGTTGGCGCGTATCACCTTAGAGATGAGACACCAAAAAAGAAAAGTGCGCCTGTAAATCTGCCCTACGCCCGATGCTTGTGAAAAAAGAGAGAACAATGTCTTGAATTCGGGATACGGGATGCTGCAAGAAGTACAATGCATTGCAGCGGCGAGGCACACCAGATTCTCGCCACAGCGCTGCAGAGCCAGAGATAGCCAGGATCTGCCCATCTTGTCCCGGGCCTTTCTGCTGATCCTCAAGTTAAACTACCCCCCGGATATCCCGTTACGTGATTGATCTTCACCAACGGGCGTCTCCTTCGGTTTCTTAGCCCCCCCTTCGCATGTCTCCATGTCCGCCTAGGGTTCCATCGAGAGCACCATGGCTGCCACTTTGAGCTTGGACTGGGCGTGTTACACTGTCTTGGCAATGACAGCGTTGGTCGTCTAAGGGAAAAACGATAGCAAGAATTCGGCTGCCTGGGGCCTGTTGGTTTTTGTGTTGCAGTGAGACGCGAGGTTAAGTGAGAGGACCCTGTTGGTATTTAGACACGATCATCCCTCGCTTCTTGTTCACTTCTTCTGGTCCTCCCTCCCTCACGAAACCTTTGTGCAACGTTGATTCACAGCGGCTCGGCTCTCGTCGTTGGCTTCATTGTGCCTTGAAATCGCCAAGGTCCTTGGCTTTTAGATCCTCAAAGCTTGGTCTCCCTCCCACTTCAACTTGGCACCTTGGCCTCTCCAAATCCCACTTGGCATCTTGGCCCTTTTCCCCCCTCAAAGCCACAACAATGAGCGGCGTCGAAAAGAGGACGTCGTACTCCAACGACGTCGAAAAGACGGACATGGGCTATGGCTATGATTCCGGCGCCCTCAAGGGCAATAATGGTGCTGGCCTCGGCGAGGATCAACACATTCGCGGTCTTGAGACGAGCGCTGAGACGTCGCTGCAGCGTGGTCTCAAGGCCCGCCACATCACTATGATTGCCATTGGTGGTGCTATCGGTACAGGTCTTATTGTTGGTACTGGCAAGGCTCTCGCTCAAGCTGGTCCTGGTTCTGTCTTTATCTGTTATACTCTTGTTGGTTTCGTCGTCTTCCTCGTCATGGCTGCTCTCGGTGAGATGGCCGCTTGGCTCCCCATGTCTGCTGGTTTCACTGGATACGCTTCTCGATTTTGTGACCCTTCGCTTGGTTTTGCGCTCGGTTGGACGTGAGTATCTTGAACTAAATCTACAAGTGACCTCGACTGACGATTATTAGTTATTGGTTCAAGTACATCATCGTCACGCCTAACCAACTCACTGCTGCCGCTCTCGTCATTCAGTATTGGGTGGATCGAGACACGGTCAATCCAGGTGTCTTTATTGCCATCTTTTTTGTCGTCATCTGCGTCATCAACTACTTTGGTATCAGGTTCTTCGGTGAACTTGAGTTCTGGCTCTCGTCGTTCAAGGTCATCACCATCATCGGCATCATCCTCTTCTCTCTGATTCTGGCCCTCGGCGGTGGTCCTGACCACGACCGAAAGGGTTTCCGATACTGGAGCAACCCTGGGTATGTTATCAAATCATCTGCAGCAAGGAACCACGGCTAATACAATCACTCAGTGCTTTCAAGCCTTATCTTAAGGATGGCGACGCTGGTAAATTCCTCGGCTTCTGGTCCTGCATGGTCAACGCTACCTTTGCCTACCTCGGAACTGAGCTCGTCGGTGTTACGGTTGCTGAGGCCCAGAACCCCCGCAAGACTGTTCCTCGTGCCATTAAGCTCACCTTCTACCGAATCCTCTTCTTCTACTGTCTCTCAGTCCTCCTCGTCGGCATGATCGTCCCCTACGACTCTGATGAGCTCGCCTTTGCCAACAAGGCCAAGACTGGTGCCTCTGCCTCCCCCTTCGTCGTTGCTGCCGACGTTGCTGGTGTTCGAATCCTCCCTCACATCGTCAACGGTTGTATCTGCGTCTTTGTCTTTTCCGCCTCCAACTCGGATCTGTACATTGCCAGTCGTACCCTCTACGGTCTTGCTTCCGATGGTTCAGCTCCTGCCATCTTCAAGAAGACTGACAAGCACGGAGTACCCATCTACGCCCTTGCTGCCTCGGCTTCGTTCTGTCTGCTCGCCTTCATGAACGTCTCGGACGATTCGACAACCGTCTTTGGCTACTTTGTTAACCTGACCACCATCTTCGGTCTCCTGTCATGGATCTCGATCCTCACAACTCACATCTGGTGGTGCCGCGCCAAAAAGGCCCAAGGCCTCGCAAACGAGGCTCTGCCCTATGTCGCGCCCTTTGGCATGTGGGGATCCGTTGGTGCTCTTGCCATGTGCATTCTTATTGCTTTTACCAAGAACTACGATGTTTTTGTCAAGGATCCTAAGACTGGCGCCACCTTTTCCAGTGAGAAGTACAAGACCTTCATCACTGGTTACCTGGGTATCCCTGTGTACCTGATTCTTATCTTCGGTCACAAGCTCGTCACCAAGTCGCGCGGCATTAAGCCCCACGAAGCCGACTTTTACACCGGCAAGGATGTTATCGATCGCGAGGAGGAGGAGTTCCTTGCTGCGCAGGCTGCTCGCCGCGAGGCCAATGGACAAAACCGTGGCGGTTGGTTCTACAAGACCTTTGTTTCTTGGCTGTTTTAGATGTGTACCTGTACATGGCATATTGTTTGCGTATATGAGGATGCCCGTTCTCGGGTAATGAGTGTATGTAGTCAAGATCAATATCAATCTTCACATATCCTTCACCACTTGATCCGTCCGCGTCTATAAAAAAGCCCTTGGCTTTGGTTATGATAGTAAATCCGAAGGGTCAATGATTTCTGTCATTGAACATGAAATGAATATGAGACTACGAGAACGAACTGGATTATGCCATATGATTACTTGCACATAAGTGAATTGATATATGAGATTGCTGTTAGTTATAATGCAGGCACAACCACCTCATAACACGTCTCATCTCACTTTCTGTCCACACAGGGGGCTAAAACTGAAGTATAAACTGCTTGTTTGAGCTATTTACAGTGCTAAAAATGTTCCGCCCAGTAAGTCTTACTCCACTCCACGTGCCTTCATGAAATCCACCATATCGAAGAAACTCTTCTTATATCGCCTCTCCTGCGTCGTCCGGTTCACTGTTTGGATCCCAAAGTGCTGGTCATAGTCTCCGAACTCCCAGTTATCCGCGAAACTCCAGGCATACGCTCCAATAACTTCAACTCCATCTTCCCAGATCGCCTTAAGTGTCTCCGATAGGAAGCTCAAGTAGTAGATACTTCGGGGTGTGTCAAAGAGCTGATCTTGCAACTCCTTTTCAGCCTCATTGAAAACAGGGAAGCCAAACTCTGTAAGGGCCACGGGAGTTTTCCAAGTGTTGTACAGGTAGTTGAGGTAGCTGCGTAGATAGGTTGGGGTGATGTAGACGTAGCTCTGGGAGCGATATCCGATGTCCCACCCGTTGACAGTTAGGGTCGTCTGATTAACGCAGTAAGGACGGAAAGTAGACGAAGAGTTAGAAGCGCATTCGAGAATACTATCCTTGTCGTCTGGGACAGGTGGTGCGATCACAGTGGCAGTATAGGGGTCGATACCCAGAAAGTCTGCCGTGCCGCCGATGTACTTGAGATCCTCTTCGCTTAGCGGGACGTAATCGTCAAAAGTCTTTTTGAACGACTCAGGATAATCCTTGCCCAGGTAGATGGGGTTGCAGAACGGTCCAAGTTGAATTGAGTTGAAGTGGTCCGCAGCATACACGTCAACCTCACTCTTAGGATCCCGAGGAACACCAAAGTTGTTGTTGAACTTGAGAGCAATCTTGCCCTTTCCACCGAGCTCTTCCTTGTACCAGTGGTACACTCTCGCATGGGCCTTGACGACATTGTTCACCGAGAGAGCATTGTACGAGTAAAGTAGAGGCTCATTGAAGGTGAACCAGACCGGCACACGATCAGCATAATGCGCCATGACAACCTTTGCATAGTGAACAAATGCATCCTGGAAAGTTTCGTTCTGATATCCGCCATTTGTGTAGCCGATCAGAGGTCGGTCGGCAGCTTTGGTGAGGTTGCTGCCGAAGAACTGAAGAGGAGTGTCGAAGTGAAGAAGTGTAACCTCTGGAGTCATGCCCTTCTCGAGAATAAAGTTGATCACGTCGTTGTAATGATCAATTCCCTCCTGATTCACAGGCGTGCCGGGGAGAGCAAAAGGCAGGATTCGTGTCCACGCAATACTGAATGAGAAATGCTTGGCACCCATAGCAGCAACTCGCTCAATGTCTTGCTTGTAGTAGTAATAGTGCTCATTCGTCACATAATCCTTGGCTCGATCATCCCGAATGAGGATATCCATGAGAGACGGCGCCTTGCCCTCTTCCGCAGTAGCGCCCTCGATCTGGCTCGCAGAGCTGGCAACTCCAAAGCTAAAGTTCTTGGGAAAGTTGTAGCAGTCCGAAGGGCCAAAGTAATCTCGCGGCGGGAGCACAAGCTCACTGCTGGGAATGGGTGTGGGAGATACAGTTGTGCTGAAGATGCCCTTCTCAGTAAAATTGGGAGGGTTCGCATATTCCCAGAGAGCAGTCCACGCGGCTCGTCCATAAGGATCATCCGTATCTGAAGCCTTGGTGGTAGCATTGGGGTCCCATTTTCCCCAGGTGGTGAAAGACAGCGAAGGCACAAGAGTAACGAGTGACTCTGGCGCATTCGCATATGTAGTCGTGGTAGTAGGCGAAGGCACCGAAGTAGCGTATCTCACAGTCTCAGAGAGAGTATAGCTGAAAGGCGTATGTGTGTATTTTGGCTCGCTTGTCTTGGTACCAGCTTTGCATTGAGGACGCTCTGTAGGGCCCTCAGCAGGTAAATATATCTGCTGGCCAAGAGCCAAAGATGCCAAGAATAATTGCACAACAGCAAGTGAGGGTGTCATGATGGGCAATTGAGAAGCTCACAGCTGATGATGCAAGACAAACTCTGCGAAACCACACGATATATATGCCCAACTGTCTACATCATATCCCATCTTTTCCACTACTTGAATTCATATTCCGCTACCAGGAATTCTTGTTCCGCTTTGTTAGTCGATCCCCATGTTTCGGACCGATTCAAACCTGTTCGTTATGAGAAATCGCGGGGAAAGATGCGGGGTGTAACAGTCATGCTCTAAACTAAACTTCAGCTCATGGGTCGACAAATCTCGTGTGTAGGAGCTACAGGTTTCCACTTAGAGGCAATTTTGGTCCTTTTCGCCTAACTTTGGTTGTGTCGGTGACGGCATCACGCCGTTGACGGTTCCCGAACCAAGGTGGTGGTGTTGAACGATGACGATCTTTACGGTATATGGCCCATAGATCCAGTTTACCCCAGAGTAGCAGTCCAATGGAAGCAAAGAATGAAACCTTATGACTGATAAAAAGCCGACAATGAAAGCCGTCTTGGAATTGTCTTGGCCGAAGTGGCCGTAATTGTACTAACGTTCGGGGTTTCGGGGTATCTTTGTCTGTCTAGGGATAATTATACGGAGAATTACAAAACTCAGGATAATCCAAATGCATATTAATACAAGGTTAAAAAGTAGATTTTACTATGTTTTATGTAATTTAAGGAATATCCTAATATCTTTACCTAGGCTGATAAACGAACAAACATTTATAAAATCAGCATAAGAACCTTCCACCCTCACATCCTCTCCATATCCATTTTAGGACCAGTCATTCTACCAACATCTTAGCCTAAACACCACAAGAAAGCAATGAACATGCAAAGTAATGTCAATAAAATGGATTCGCTACATGTACCGTTAACCATGAACTATCTTTTTAATCTTTTAAAAGTCTAAGAAGTCCAAATACCCTGGATTCCTATGATTCAGCGGGAACTTGAGATCTCCTTCACTTAACCGTTGAGGATGTCCTGGTCTTACACCCAACATGCCCCTCCCAAAAGGCACCTGTGTCGTCTGCCCTATCCGAAAGACAATGCCCTTTGCCGCGAATGCGTCCTCGAGCTCCTTGATCTGCTCTTCAGGCGGCGCTTCGTAAGGGTCCACAGCGACTACACTTAGGTTTTGGAACCGGTACAGCTTCTCCACCATACCCATCAAGTCGCGATGCATTTCTGGCCAGGCTAAGACCATGCCTATGTGGAGAATGCGTAATGACGAGGGAAGACTAGCCATAAAGATCTCAGGACCACTTTCTTTCATCGACTCGAAGCGCTGTTTACGCTCCTCCTCATCGTCAAAGACAGGTCCGTAAAGAAGCAACTGCTCGATCTCAAGAATTTCAAGACGAGGAAAGTCGACAAAGCTGGCATCACCACGGAGTGATGAGTCCCAGCGAAGGAACATAGATACTTGTTCTATGATATCTTGCGCGCCACCAGATGTGTGCTCCCATGTTGTGCTAGTATAGCACAACCGCCGTAATGATTGATTTACGGCAGCGAGGTGGTTGTGTTGAAGGACAGTATACTTGTCCATGTCGCAGAAGTACTCGAGGTCTTCAAGGACAGGACTGCGACGAAGAATCTTGGCCAGGTTATCAGGGTCTAAGCCGTGTAATGATAAACTGCGAAGACTGGAAAGAGCAGTATCCCAAGGTTCCGCACGGAAGCGCTCGCGAAGGGGAATGTCCGTCCCGCAGTCGGCGTCACTGGCTGCCAACACCTCAAGATTTTGTGCTTTTGCCAGGACGTCCTGCATCTGTTGTATGTGACAGCATTCATCTGGGTTCTTGCCTTGGCCAGGCAATACCAAGTACTTGAGGTTTGGTAAATAGAAGGGCGAGTCTCTTAGGTACTGTAGCCCTTCCTGTGATGATCGATAAATGAGTAGTTGTTCTAGGAAGGGTGTGGCCATGATGGAGGCTTCTTGTAACCACTTTGAATCGACATGCTCATATGAAGCTAAAGCACGGAAGCCGGCTCGTTCACCCGCCTGTCGGAAGAGAGCTTGTGTGTCTTTAGAGACCTGAGGAGCAGTCACTTCTCTCAAGGCAAAGAATGCTAAGGCGCGAACATGCTTGGCCAAATCGGGTCGCTCGAGGAGAGTGCGCAGAAACGTCTCGAGTGTCTCCATCTCACGTATTCTAGCATCAGTATCACCCCACCACTCAGGACTACTTGATAAATCGGATTGTCTTCCAGAGTGATAGCAGTGAAATAGAATAGGTTGAGCCGTGTTGCGAAAGCGACGACATGTGCGGCTCAACCGGGACAATGCCTGCTGAGCCTCGATGGCGTGGTCGATCTCATCTGGCGGGAGATCGACAACATGTGCATGTTGACAGTGCACACACAAGTTGCGACAAATGGCAGCAAAGATCTCAACGGGAAGATCGCCAATGGAAAGCTGCCTTCGTTTCCGCCAAAAGAAAGGGATCTCCATTTGGAATACTGGTTTAGGTGACCAGAATTTCCCTCCATGAAGGATATCCCGGTCCATCCTGGCGACGAGATGCATGGTGTGATATGACGATGGTGAGGTTTAGGCCTATGCTCAGGGACGTGGGTTGTAAGAGTCAATGTAGGGCGGATGGTAGGGATGAGGTTCTGAGGCCAGGAGAAAGAGGATTTGAACAGCAAAAGTTGGGCAAAGTATTGGAAGGAACAACAGAGTTAAAGAACATGGATTGTCAAAAGAGAATGTAGATAAGGATAGTCCCTGAGAAGGGGTCGAGTAATAGGAGTTGTTTGGAGGGCACGTTGAAGCGGGAGTGGATCGCGGGAGCATCGACTATCTTACGATGACGGCTCGCGAACAGACCCTGTGGCGCTCAAAAACGGAGACTTGACCAAATCGCAGTAGTTTTAAACGTCGCCTCGAAGGATTGAAACTAGTGGTCAAGCCAATCCAATCCAATCGTATCGTGTCGTGTTTGGCCGTAATCACTCATTCAAGATCAAGGTCCGGGAGCCGCAGGAGGAAGACGAGGCACAGGCGCATTATCCAGGATCAAAAGCTAGGATCATGGCCAGATGGTGTTCTCATCCATGAGCTCTTTTTTATGTGCGTCGACCAGCTAGGTAGTAGTTCCGGACGTACGGGAAAACTGGGATGGATTATAAATGGTGTAAGCGATGATGAGATGGATGCTGATCTGACGAGCACAGGACGAGAGCATGTTAATGTATATATGTGTGAGTAAGTGCTGGATCGTACAGAAAAAGAAAAGAAAGAAAAAACATGATGAAAAACAATAATACAAAAATAAACCACCACCGCAGGGCGAAACAGACAAAAGAAAAGAGAGTTGCTGCATAGAGATGCAAACTGCAAACACTGTTGCGAGAAAAAACAAAACCTATGCCAGGCTGTTGGGTCCAGCTCGACATGGTTAAGATCGCGAGGGATGGGCCAGACGAGAGAGTCTCAGGTACGCGAGAGTGCAGTAGTGGGCCATGGGCCGCAAAGGAGCGTGATCAATGATCCACTTCCCGCGATGCGGTGGTCTCATTCTTGATCTGCCAAGCTTCCATCCATTCAACCAAGAGGCCTTGTAAGGTGCCATAGATTGTCTGGACTGGGCCGGCCATGAGCGTGTCGTAATCCTGCCTATCAATATGCCTCAAAGATGCTGGTAGGATGACGAGCCAAGGTCATGCGGATCGCCTCCGATTTCTGCAGCATCGCGTATCGAGGTGCAGCCTGTTACAGTATCCGAGTCTGTTGGTTGGCATGTTATGCATGCTGGTTAAGCCTGGCTTCTCCATGTCTGGCAACGTGCAAGGGTGACATCGTCTGTGGTAGAGTGGCCCCCTTGCTTGAGGGAAATCAGGAACGCGGGACCTAGAGTGCAACGACGGGTACGGAACGAGACCGAGACCTTGTTAGCGTTGTGATATGGGTCGAAACATCGTCTGATGTGACTGATGGTGCTGGTTGCTGAACTCTAAGACGACAGTAGTAGACGAATGTCTTGATTTGCTATCGCTGACTCGTGGATTAAGGGTCGCCCTTTGAAGCTAGCATTGAACCCTCCCTGCTGCAAGATCCCGCTGCCATCAATGGTTGGCGTCTTTTTTAGAGTGCTCGGTTGTTTTTCCAGAATCGCCTTTATCCAATCCAGGGGAACGTTGACAGCTGAAAGATGAGCCGTCATTTCTGACGGTTGAGCGGGTGCGGCCGAGCCACGTGACCACGCATTGGTCGCGTCACTCCCCAGGTGACAGCTCGCGTCTCACATCAATGCACCCGCGTAAAGCACATTCAACTGTAACCACACGTCACAGCGGTTTGTCATAATCACAAGCCGCCAACTCGAGGAGATCCCAGAGATGCCCGACTTTTCCGGTATTTCTCTTGCCTCGTTATTCCTTTCGCTTGCCCTTACTAACGACCGTAGAGGCGGATACAATCCGTATCCTTGTTGCGACCGACAATCATGTTGGCTACGAAGAACGAGACCCGATCCGTAAGGACGACAGCTGGAGAACATTTGACGAGGTTCTGAACCTTGCCCGAACCGAAGATGTATGACTTGCCATTTCTACCTGACTACATCTTTCTAACCTGCCTAGGTCGATATGGTTCTCCTCGCTGGCGACCTCTTCCACGACAACAAACCCTCCCGAAAGTCTCTTTACCAAGTCATGCGTACCCTTAGACAAAACTGCTTGGGCATGAAACCTTGTCCCCTTGAGTTTCTCTCCGACGCTGCATCCGTTTTCGAAGGCGCCTTCACGCACGTCAACTACGAAGACCCCGACATCAACATTTCAATTCCCGTCTTTTCCATTCACGGAAATCATGACGACCCCTCTGGTGAAGGTAACTTCTGTTCGCTCGACCTGTTGCAAGCAAGCGGACTGCTCAACTACTACGGCCGAGTCCCCGAGGCGGACAACATCGAGGCCAAGCCAATTCTATTGCAGAAGGGTCTTACAAAGCTGGCCCTCTTTGGTTTGAGCAACGTTCGAGATGAGCGAATGTTCCGAACCTTCCGAGATCACAAGGTCAAATGGTTCCGACCTGGTGCTCAAATGGGTGACTGGTTCAACCTCTTGGCTGTTCATCAGAATCACCATGCGCATACAGCAACATCATATCTCCCTGAGAATGTTCTTCCCGATTGGTTGGATCTCGTGGTTTGGGGTCACGAGCACGAGTGTTTGATCGACCCTACACAGAACCCAGAGACCGGATTCCATGTCATGCAGCCCGGTTCATCCGTCGCAACCTCACTGGTGCCCGGTGAGGCCGTTCAGAAGCACGTTGCCATCTTGAGTGTGACAGGCAAAGACTTTAAGGTTGACAAGCTTCCACTCAAAAGTGTGCGACCTTTTGTCACACGGGAGCTCCTTCTTGCCCAAGATAAGCGTTTCAAGGGACTCGACAAGAAGAAAGACAACCGCCAAGAGGTGACACGAAGACTGATGGAAGTGGTCGAGGAGATGATTGAGGAAGCCAATGCGGATTGGGAGGCCATCCAAACAGATGACGAAGCTTTGGAGGAACGACCCCTTCCACTGATCCGTCTAAAGGTCGAGTACACAGCAACAGATGGTGGACAGTTCGAGATTGAGAATCCTCAACGCTTCTCAAATCGATTCGTTGGTAAAGTTGCCAACACGAACGACGTTGTCTACTTTTACCGCAAAAAGACATCACAGCGTAGGTCGCCCTTGACGTTCATTGAAAACACCACTGACATACCCCAGGCAAGACGAATGCCGTCAACCCAACGGAAGCCCTCGAGGCACTTGAGGGTGCTGATGACATGGTCAAGGTCGAGAGTCTCGTGCAAGATTTCCTATCAGCGCAGTCGCTCAAAGTTCTTCCCCAAGGACCATTTGGTGATGCTGTGAACCAGTTCGTTACAAAGGACGACAAGCACGCGATGGAACTATTTGTGTCGGAACATCTCACAGGTCAAGTCCGATCTATGCTTGGTCTAGAATCGGACGACGAGGATCTAAACAGTGCCATGGATATCTATCGAACTAGGATCGAGCAAGAACAGGCAACCGGCTTAAATACAGCAGCACCTGCAGAGCGAAAACGGGTTCTCAAGCCGAAGCCAGCAACCTGGGATAGCGATTTTGATGGCAGCTGGGAGAACGAACCGGATGCCTGGACATATGAAGACGATCAGCAAGCTGAAAGCTCTGCGCGTGCTTCTGCACCTGGGCGCAAGACTACAAAAGGACGAAGCAAGGCGGCTCAGCAAGACGAGGACTTGATGGACGAGGACGAGCCACCTGCCAAGAAGAAACCAGCAGCCAAACGGGCGACACGAACCACAAAAGCAGCACCGGCCAAAAAGGCACCTGCGAAAGGACGAGGCCGTAAGGCATTCGAAGAGAGCGAAGAAGAAGAGGAAGAGGACGTGGTTATGGAATCAGAGGAGGAGCCTGCCCCCCCTCCACCAAAGACACGACGGGCTGCTGCAACAAGGAGCAATGCCAAGACTACGACAACTCGAGGGGCGGCTAAGAGTACGCGGCAGACCAAGCTGAACTTTTCGCAATCGCAAAAGAGCGGCACGCAAAGTAAGGCGGTTGAGATCAGCGATGATGAGATTTCAGATGAGGATGCATTTGAGCCAGCACCGGCGCCAGCACCACGTACTCGACGGAGGTAGTGGAGTGTGCTATGTACAAAAAGAATACCCGGATGAAGAAGTGATTGAGAAAGGTTTTATGGAGTTTTAATGTTAAATCGAGCAAACAGGCACCTTTCACGATATACCGCTTCTCTGACTCTTGTTTGACTCTTTGTCTGACTCCCATCTCCGATACCGTATCTACTCTCGAGATTCGGTACGCCCTGTGGATTCTAGCCACTTTCCGACACCGAATTGGGCATATCACGTACGTATCAGAAGATCCACAGGGCGTACCATATCTCGAGAGTTGATATTGTATCTCCTCCGCATCGGAGCTGGAGGCCAAGCTCTTGAGTCGAATTGTGCGGGGTAGCTTCCAACTTGGACTAGTCTCCTCGGCATGCTCACTCAGCTTGAATGAACCCTCAAGCCCTGTGACAGTTTCTCTTACAAACCACGAACGCTGAAGAAGCGCCGAGACATCCGCTGGGTAAAAGTAAAAAAGGTACCGTGTCAGTGGCTCAATTGAGGTTGTAGTGTCTGCCCCGCTCGTTGCTGTGACGGAATATCCCAATGTTGTGACATAAGTCAGCTCACGTCAACTCACCTGATTCATACTCTTATATACCATTGCTTTGTACTCTTGGAGAGTTGTATAATCTTTTCTTTACTAAACATCCTCAGTAATTATACACAATGGCCGCTGCTGGTCACATCCGTCTTGGGACAGCCTCCCCCGGCACCCAGGACTCAACACCCGCCACCATCGCTCTCATCGACACCATCGCCCAGCGCGCAGCATCCTCCAACATCGACATCCTCCTCCTTCCCGAGGCCTTTATCGGCGGCTATCCCCGCGGAAGCTCCTTTGGTTGCCAAATTGGCGATCGAAGTGCAGCCGGTCGTGATGAATTCGCTCGCTACTTTGACCAAGCTATTGATCTCGGCGACACCGTCGGTCCTGCTGGCGGCGGCGCGGGTGTCAAGTGGGTAAAGAACCAGCTCGGTGAGGAAGATGAAGTTCGAGGCGATGGTTCGCGTGAGGAGTTGGAGCGCATTGCGCGTGACTCGGGTGTGTTTATCGTTGTGGGATGTATTGAGAAAGCCGGTGGTAGTTTATACTGCTCTGTTGTCTACGTCTGTCCCAAGGAGGGTATGCTAGGAAAGCGTCGCAAAGTCCTCCCTGTACGAACACCTTCACTTATTATACACAATCTTAACATTGTACTAACAAACATCTTCAGACCGGCTCCGAGCGTCTCATCTGGGCCCAGGGCTCGCCCAGTACCCTTCGCGCCGTCACGACCATCATCCGCGGCATTCGCATTAACCTCGCCGCCGCTATCTGCTGGGAGAACTACATGCCTCTTCTACGCCAGAGTCTCTACGCGCAAAACATCAACCTGTACCTCGCTCCTACGGCTGATAACCGCGAGGCTTGGCTGGGATTGATGCGCACTGTCGGCGTTGAAGGACGATGCTTCGTCGTTAGCAGTAACATGTGCGTTCCCAAGGAGAAGACAGCCGAAACAAACGGCCATACGACTACGAGAGAACGACGAGGTTCATGTTTGACGGAGGAAGGTTTCGAGATTGCCCTGCCGAAATCGCCCTCGCGTCGACGTCGTCGCAAGTCAGTCTTCGATGAAGATGGGAATGAGATTGTTCTCGGCTGCGATGATGACGGTGAAGCTCCTCCTCCTACTCGACCTCAATTTTTTACCACCACCAGCACTGCTACCCAGAGCAAGGCCGAGTTTCTCTCGCGCGGCGGCTCATCTATCGTATCTCCATTCGGCGACGTTCTCGCTGGACCGCAGTGGGAGGATCCTAATGGTATCGCTTTTGCAGACGTTGATTTCCGCGATTGTATCAGGGGTCGCTTGGATCTTGATGCAGCGGGTAGTTACTCGCGAAACGATTCTTTCAAGTTTAGCGTTGAGGGGTTGAATCTTGATCCTCTGCCTTATTGAAGGATGGTGTAAGTGAATAGTTGTATCAGATTGTAATAATGCTATATAACGCCTGTATGAATCTTGGATGCTATGTCTATGGGTATTCGTGCGCCTCGCCATGATATCCCAAACCCCAAATGCATTAACTTCAAAACAAATGCTGCGTTTACTTGGACTCGTCGCCTGGTGGTGTTTGTCGTTGCTTATCCAACACCTTGCGCTCCGTCTCAACCTCCCTTCGCTGTCTCTCGAGCGCTGCTTGTGCGAGGACTTCTCGGCGACTCAGCCCAGCAGTTGAGCTATTCACACCTCCCAGCACAAACTCGCCACCGGTCCATCCTCCGTGGTCCTCGGGATAATCCTCCTCGTCCTCGTCATTGCCAGATATGGTGTATCGCGATGTCTCGCCGGTCGTGTGCCCTCCTGACTTCCAATCTGCGGCATCTACCTCCCGCTCAATCTGATGACACAAGTCCCAAAAGTTCCTGTCGTGTGGACTGTGGATGTTGTGTGCTAGCTCGTGACACAGCGTCTTGCGGATCGTCTTGTAATCACGGTATCCGTCGTGGGCGTCCGTTCGCAGTCGCAGCTCAATCGCCTCGCCCTTATTGCGGTTCAACCCCAGAATTCGGCTCGTTCCCTCGTGCGTCGTCTGTGTGTTCGAAAGCGGCTCCATCTCAGTAAGGAGTGCAACGGTGAACTTGTGCTTTGTCATGGCGGCGCGAATACCCGGGTCTTCCTTGAGGCGCAGCAGGAGCTTCTGACTGCGCTCTGGGTTCGGGAGACCTTGGAGAGGTCGGACTTGGAGGAATGTATATTGCGAGTCTTGGGGGTTTCGGCGCGTGGGTGCTGCGTGTCGTGCCTTGCTTCGTTGAGCCATGCGCGCGGCGTTGCGCTTTGCGACGCGCTCAGCCATGTCGGATACTTGTTGGACTTCTGCGGCGGGAGAGCCCATAAGGGTCAAAGGCTTGCCCTTGAGTTCGGAGAGGAGCATATCGGGGTTCTTGAAGGGCGCTTTGAGGAGAGGAGTTTTGGGAGCGATGATCTTTTGGTTTGAGACGGGGATGTCGAGGCTGGCTTCGATCTCGTTGAATAGGTCGACGACGGTCGCATCTTCGGGAAATGTGAGTTCGTATGTTACTTTTCGGTGCGTAACAGAGAGTGTAAGCCAAGTCTGCTGCTCGTCGTCGGACATGTTGCAGTCGGACATGTTGATAACGCAGCAGAGTGGCGATGGTCGAGTTGGGCACGTTATGGTTACGGTGATGCCAAAAGGCGGAATAGATCTATAAATAATAGGTATGTAGTAGATGGGAGTTAATGATAAGAAAAGATAAGACAAGATAGGGGAAGCAGATATTCTTTATCATATTATATTCTTGGGGTATAGTAAGCAAGAGGGCGAAGTTATTCAGGTGTCGCATTACCATGGTGTTCGGCCAACTTCGGCGTTTGCTTTGTAATACGTCACTGCCACTGCCTGGACGCCACAGAATTAGCGAGACGACTATTTACAGATGATGACTACAACCGGACATGGCGATTTAGGGATCTTGGCATTGACCGATAAATCCGGAGATTTCTAATTGATTAAATAGATTTTGTTAAAGAAGTAGGCGTGTACAATGCGTGGCGATAATCTGTCGGAATGCCTCTGTATACTTATATCTCAATTGATTGTGTTATGTAAGTTGGTTGCCTCACGCAGCTACAAGTTGCAACATACCTAATAATTTAGACAAACACAACTGTCCAACAATTAGAAAGGACTCTATTTCTACTCCAATTTTTCAATATCAAGTTTCTCTTAACACCTATAATAGTTCTTTGATTGCTAGAATGTAATATGCATCAGCTCCCGACCCTCACGAAGGGAACCACTGACTTACCCTGGATCATATTCCTTGGTGCCCATTTAGTCCGAGCGTACAAGATGCCGTGCTTGAAGCCGATCTTATCACCGGATCTTATTACACGATCCCATTAAGAAGATCAAAATTGTTGGTTCGCTTGTTGTTTCGTTGACGAAGCACGAGCCGAGAGCTTGGATCAGTCATGTGCCACAGACCCCGATCATGAGCCGCATCACCAGCCTCAACTCCATCTCCATGACATCGCTGATCTCCCGTGGCCCGTGAGAAACTATCGAATCGATCAAACCGTTGAGATCTCAAAAACACGATCGATCTAAAATAGACCAGACCACAAAACTCTAGCTTCCTTTCAACCGAGACATTGTGGCTCACCATGACTCTAAAATAGTGACTTTGACGATCAGGGTCTACAGAATATGTCCTCACCCGAACAGTGTCACGTATCACATATCGCAAAGATCTTTTGTGTAAGAAAACCCAAATTCAACTCTTTATCTACTCCTACAGATATAACAAATTGATACAAAAAGAGAGAAGAAGTCGTTACTTCATGCCCAAACTCCGCCAAACGTGGGAATAGTATGTATAATAAATGAGAAAATCGTCGCAGGATTATATAGCTAGTGTTTTTCGAGCTCATGCTCCTTCCCTGGTTCATATCACTATTGACTAGGCACTTGTCAGATAAATAAGCGGACGAGAAGAAACAAAAAGGGTCCGCATCTGGGGGGAGGGTATCAACATACAGTAGAGCCAGTGTGAGATCACCGTGGATTCTGGCCTTGAGCTCGATTTCGATCTCGAGGTTGAGGTCGAGGTGCAGACTGAGGGCGTCACTCTTGCCACCGCCTCCTCCTTGCTGCTGCTGAGCCTGCTGCTGCTGTTGTTGCTGTTGCATCTGTTGCTGCTGTTGTTGCTGCTGCTGCTGCTGCTGACGACGCTGCTGCTGCATTTGCTGGCTCTTGTCGTCTCGGTCGGTCATCTGTTTGCGACCCTCTTCGTCAGATTCTTCGTCGAGCCACGCGGGACGTCGACGTCTTATATCGCCGGCCTTGGCGTTTGCTGCTCGCTTGCCTCGCTTCTTCTCTTCAGCCTGCTGAGGAGGAGTTGCAGGCTCGTTCTCCTCCTCGGACTCTGACTCTGACTCGGACTCATCATCTTCAGAGTCAGACTCGGACTCGTCGTCGTCGTCGTCGTCGTCTGCCTCGGAATCGTCTTCAGAGTCGAAATCATCATCGTCATCATCCTCGGATTCGGACTCGGACTCGCTCTCCTCCTTGACAGGCTGCCTGTTCTTCTTCTTGGGCTGCTCGGGCTTAGCCTCCTCAGGCTTCTTCTCCTCAGCCTTTGACTGCTCAGGCTTCTCCTCAGGCTTGTCTTCAGTCTTGACCTCTTCGGGCTTCTGTTCTTCGGACTGCTGTTGCTCAGGCTTGGACTCCTCAGGCTTTGGCTCCTCGGGTTTGGACTCCTCAGATTGAGCCTGCTCGGGCTTCTTGTCCTCAGACTGCTGCTCCTCAGGCTTTGACTCTTCGGGTTTGGCCTGCTCAGGCTCCTTCTCCTCTGTCTTGGTTTCGGGTGTCTCAGCCTTTGCGTTCTCGTCGGTGCTGGGCTTGTTCTCCTCCGGCTTCGACTCTTCAGGCTTAGATTCTTCAGGCTTGGACTCAGAAGACTCAGTCTGACCAGGTTGCTGCTGCTGAGAGTCTTGGCCTTGGTTCTGGTTCTCTCCCTGGTTCTCGCTCTGTTGCTGGTTGAAGGAGTTGTTGTTGTCGTTACCCTGCTCCTGTTGGTTCTCCTCCTCTCGACCGGGTGATCGAGAGTCTTGCTGCTGCTCGCCCTATACAAGTTAAACTTCTGATCAGATGCGACTACCCACAGTACAACTTACCCAATTGTTTTGTCCGGACATGGTTGTGGTTGTGTTTGTGTATGTTTGTGTGTATGTTTACTTCTTTGTTTCGCTTTGTGAATGAACAATTGATGGTTTCAAAAAAGAGGCTACAAATGCTTGCTGATAGGTATGAGATTGAAGTTGTATACTAAAGTTCTACGCATGGCTTTTGAGACTATACGTCCCGAGCACGAAACCTGTTCGCGAAGCTTGACTGACGCAATGAGTGTCATTCTATCCCGCTCTTGATCCTTGAAGAACCGGTTTCTTTGGTTGTCAGGCACAGGTAGCGAATTCTACTGACAAGTCAAGGTGACGTAAAAAATGGCATCTAAATCCCGGTCTTATGACGTTGCCCCCTCAGCTTGGCGCTATGGGGTGGGAGTGTGTCTTTGCAGGGATTATCGTGTGGCTGGTGTATGGGCAACTGGGTCCAGATCCTACAAAGTGGACGGAGCGTCATTCTCGGTTGCATTGCGTCTCTTGTTTGTTAAACCTCACATATCGAAAACAAGAACTGAACAGACAATACCATGGTTATCGGATTACTCGCCATCGCGGCTATACCGACTGTTACCGGCGTGGGTAACGCGGTGAGCGCGCAAAAGAGACAGAATGAGAGCATGAGCAAGGAGCAGGAAAAGTTCCACCTCACGTTTATGCTACGGCAGAACGGCAAGATAGACGAGGTTGGTCAAGGGGTGTTGGTTGACAAGAAAGTGAGCGCTTCTTCCAGAGTGATCCATCCCCTTTGACAAATGTAAATGCTCATGCCAGGCAGATGTATCTCAACCTTTCAGATGCCCCCGTGGAAGGCTACAGATTCCTGGGATGGTATTTCAAGTACCCCAGCGACGAAGGGCATCTGGGGCTGGTGAGCATGGTATCGGACGACCCTCCGGCGCTGAACTGGATCTTTGTCGACAAGGACACGCACGCCGTGACTTTTGGCGGGAAAAAAGACACAATCGGCCACGTCATAGGACCCTGGGGCTGGACCGAGAATGAGCACTTCCTGACGCTCCAGGGTGATCATGATTCGTTTGTGGCGGTGCGGAAGGATGGGAAATGGGCGGTATACTGGGACCCGGAGGGTGATATCGAGGACGAAATAGATGATGAGGAAGACTGTCAGCCAGTGAGGCTTCGACGGAGGCCACAGCTCGGCATGGAAAGCCGCTATGTAAAGAACTCTGACAAGTAAAAAAACTCCCCGCGGGTAAAGATCGTCCGAGTGGAGTTGGGAATAGTTGACTGGGGTTGGCTCCCCGGGGGCTGTCAACCTGGAATGAAGCGTGAAGTTGGAGTTGGTGGTGGGTGTGGCTAATGGCACAGTAGGTAAGGTTGTAACTTGTAACTTTAGTTTATGCAATTCTAAACTTGACTTGAACAAAGTGGGTTGGCAGGGATACCTTACTGGATTGTCATCTCGATCATGACCTCATGGGGGTCCAAATCCTGTTATGAGGTTTTAGGTAGTCAAACTTATATCACCTCGCAATTCTTCAAGACTTGACTTTGCCGGTGAGAAGTCAGTATTATATTCACACACTCAACCAAAACAAGTCTACTGCATTTTCATCTCATCTCTCCAATCCACAATCACAAACTAAAGCAAGCGACTCTTTTCTAATCAATCATCATGTCTACTGTGGAAAAGGATCGCGTCTCAGCCGAGTCTGATGACCAGACCCTGTCCAGCGAGGAGGCTCCCCGACGTGAGCGCCGCAGCAAGAAGAAGGGCGGCAAGTCCTCTCGTCGCCGACAACAACAGCAGGGCGGCGGCGGCGGTGGCCAGCAGCAGCAACAGTCAGGACCTCTTGACCAACTCCCTCTCGCTGGCGATCTGGGCAACACAGTTGGCGGCGTCACAGACGGAGTGTCCAACACTCTGGGCGGCGTCACAGGCGGCCTGGGTGGTCTAACAGGAGGCCAGCAGCAGCAAGGCGGCGGCGGCGGTGATGCCGGCAAGGACACTCTGAGGCTGCGTCTAGACCTCAACCTCGACATTGAGATTCAGCTCAAGGCCCGTATCCACGGTGACCTGGAGCTCTCGCTATTGTACGTTCAACTCCCCAACCCTGCACACTTACCCTATCCTCCCCCCAAGTATCTGTGGCCGTTGTATCTTACCTGGCATCCAAATCTCCAGTACGGGGTAGAGCTCGAAACCCGACTGACGGCGATTGTGCTTGTGCTCGTATTTGTGTTTGTGTTTGTCTTGCAGAGGCTAATTGCTTTACGCTTTGCAGAAACTAAAGCAACAGCTACTGCTGCTGCTGCTTACTACAACTACTCTTATTTATCTTGTTCATGTCATGATGGTACCCATGTAATACTGCAACAACAGCTCGATCAACGGCGGCGCAACATGGTGTTTAATTATTTTTCTGATGGTTTATTTGTGTTTGGGAATGGGATAAATTACTACATACCTTACAATACATGTCATATGATAAAAGCCATTCATTCTCTACTTCTAGTCTCGTCCGTTTCATGTGTACTGAGTCTGCGCCAACAACTCGTACTGTACTTCACACTGAGTGAGTGTGAGAACAGAGTGACGAAAACGACCCATGACATGATAATTCCCGAGGCCAACTCCTAGACGTCAGATTGCATCAACTGCAAGGATCTCGTTGGATTACGAGACAAGCCACACACGAGAACGACACGCAAGCCACCGCTCCTCCAACACCATCCTCATCGAGTCTAGTCCAACCGTTCTCAACCACCAGGAACCGTCTGGGCGCTTGCGCTTGGACTTGGTGTCGAAAAAAGCTTGGTCGTGGCCAGTCCAGGGCCTAGGTTTTTGCCTCTTGTTCCCGCCAATTAGACCCTGTAACCTCGTTAGATGCCAGGGTTGCCGTTAGCTGTCTCATCTTGTTTATATCCCTGCTAGTCTTGTTCCCGGTTAACCCGCGATCGTGATGAGCGCTGACGATCAGAGAAACTCGGGCTCTTCCATGTTCCAAAGTTCCATCTTCAATCTAATACTCTATAATTTCTCAGCTGTTACAGCTTGTCTTGGAGCACCCACCTCGGTCTCTTGACGCAGGGGGTTGCCAGACATGAATAGAGCCGCTCCCTCTCGATTTCTTTTTCTCGAGAGGCGCCGCTCCCAAGACACACTAAATTAAGTCGGAATCGGGGTTCCAAGTTTATATAGCCTGTCGTCATGTCCCCGCACAAACCTAGCTCGAGCCACACTCCAAAGCAGCCCTTCTGGCACGGTGGCATCAGGTCAGCACTCTCCTCTGCCATCTCCATATTCCAGCCTTCTTCCTCTAGACCCAGACCCCCAGCACAGGCACAGGCGCAGGCACAGGACCAGTCCCAGCCTCAGGACCAGGACCAAACAACTACTGGCCAGGACTGTCCAATGTCCAACAATCCCTCCACCCCTGATGGCGATCCTACGCACAGCACATACGAGGTCAATGTCCCAGTCCGCGACGGACGCGGCTCAGAACCACAAGCCTCAAATCCAGAGATCCGCATTCCCAGGATAAAGCCAGTGTCGGATAGCGAAGGCACAGACCAGGAGTCAAAACCACAACCATCACTGAAAGAACTCGCAGCTGGTCTTGACGGCAAATATGTCGACGAGTTCGGCAACATCTTGGACTGGGACGGGACGGTCCTCGGCCGTGTAGAAGGAGACCTCCCTTCCATGGTAGGGCGACCAGTCACCGAGTCTGGAGAGGTCTTCGACGAGGACGGCGAAGTGGCAGGTCACGTATGTGACAATTACATCAAGCCCGATCTCAAGCCCCTGGCAGGCGGGCTGAAAGTCGATGATGAAGGCAATATCTATGATGAGCAAGGGAACAAGGTTGGCAAGCTCAACAAGCCAATGCAAGAGGACGGGCCCGAGAAGGACTCCGGAGGCAAGGAACAGGACAAGGACAAGCAGGGTCAAGGTCAGAGCCAGCAGAAGAATGCTCCTAAGCCGCCCGGAGCACCAAGACCTGACGAGCTGTTCCTGGATGTCAAGTCGACATTCGATGGGATTCAGCTCATCATCAAGATTCCCACAGTCTTCAATAGGAATCTAGTAACCGAGACTAAGAGTAGTGGTAGTCAGACTGAGAGCGATGTGACTACGGATAATCGATAATCGTTATTTTTTGGCGCGTTTCACAATTGTCCGACATTCTCCATGCTTCTCCATCCATCGTTCCCCCTGGTCCCATGTAAATGTAAGTAAGCCAAGCCAAGCTCCAAGGCATATGCATGAGTGAGAGTGGCTCTTCGTAAACCCCCTCCCCTCCC